>PVHP010006339.1:0-61395 GCA_004024765.1 Zapus hudsonius | reverse complement strand
TCCCTCACTGAGCTGTTGACCAAAGTGATCCATGAGGTTCCAAAAACAAGACAGAATTCTGTCAAGGCTCTTGAACACCCTCCCCAGGTCTGAGACGAAATCCTGTTGCTGAAGTAATCGCAGAATGCCATCGATCTTCATCGAGAGTCCCAGCGAGGTCTGGAATGGTAACCAACCCCCAGATGGCAGTTAGTGTAGGGCTGGAGGGCAATGCACAAGATGCCAGGGGAAGCTGATTTGCGATAACTGGAGTAAACAGACCATTGGCATGAAACATAGTCTGCCACCATGAATAGGCTGGATACAGTTCCTACTGGGAGAGAACAGCAAACCAAGAAAGGAGCAATTATGCAATGAAGGAGCCTGGGCCTGGGGGAGTCAATCAACAGCCATTAAATTTGGCCAAATATTCCACTCAGTGAGGGGGAACCTTTGATTGGAAATGGGGATTTAGGTTTGATGAATATTTGAAACGGGTAGGTGTAAACACCTATCTCTTCATACTGTGTTTTATTTAATTATAATGTATACTGAGTATATTTTAATTTGCTTTTCTTATGCTACTTGCTACCTTTTTATGTCTTTTGCCCACTTTACTTGAAATAGATTGATTTGCTTTTATTATGAATAATTCTAAATGTAAATTAATTTGCTATTGTGGATTGCATTCTTTATATTCTCCTATTTCTATTCATTATTTTACATTATCTGTATTCTCTTATTTCTATTCATTATTTTATATTATTTCATAAATTGTATAAATTTAAACTTATCCTTCTGTGTTTTGTTAAATGATTAAAACTTTAAAAGAATAAGTTAGAGTTATAACAGAGAAAGAAAACCATATTTCAGAGTACAACAGTACATGTGCTGAGCTAAACCCAGTTAACTTTCTATTAGATTAGAGCAAGATGTAATTTGTTAATAAATAATATAGCATTTATTTATTAGAGATCTTGAAAAAAAATTAAAACTGATCTAAGAAAAATATCTTGCGTCTATTTAAATTCTCTCAAATTTGGATATTAATGATGCCATAATAAATTTCTATATTGATTTCATAATTTAATTTACTGAAAGCCTTCACCTGTATGAGTATGTATGTATACAATAATTACAGAAATGTAATCATTTAAATCTTTAATGTTTGGAATGGCTTAAATTCAATAAAATTGTTATGATAATTTAAATTTGTTACCTATTATTGGAAAGTAAAGAATGGAAAACTTATGGTCAGTGGCTTTGGAGTATTTATTTTGCATCTTTCTGCACTGCTTTGCTACATTGTTCAATAAAACCTTCTATTTTACCCTGATTTTTTGCATGTGAGCATGAAAAGAGACCATAAAAGATTCTCTAATGAGGGAAAACTTTAATAAAGGTTAACATGTATAATTCAAACATTTAACATGTGCTACCCATGCCAGTGTCTGTATATAGTAATATAGAAATTAAATTTATATACAAGGCATATAAAATAAATATGTAAATTAGCAATTATTTGATATTCCAATGTTATCTTGTTAAATAATGAAAAACTCAAGCACAGAAATATCATCCTCATCATCAGCATCATAATCACCATGATCAAAACTTAACTTGATGCTTCTGTATTATTTGGGCCAATCCACAAAAACTCCCTGACTCATCCCTAGTATTTGAGAATGGAAGAGGATATATTCTTTTCCACGTGCATAATAATAAAACAAACAGCAATATATAAAGAGAGAGAGAGACATACAAACATTTTTTTTCACAAGAAGGCTTCCATCCATGAAACTGTGTTTGCACAACGGGAAGAAAATATATTGTTTCTGAAAGAGAATTCATTTCCCTTTATGAAGCAAAAGATGAAGACCAGTGAGGCAGGGGAGGAATAAATGGGGTGTGTAGATGTAGAGAAATGGAAGCACATGAAAGGTTTGAAGAAGGCTGAGTAAAAAAGAGCCAGATCTTATATAAATTGACTTTTCATTTGTTTCTTTATTCATGTATCTCAAAGCTGTGCACACTTATTATTTTAATATGAAAATATCTAGATAATTCTAATAGGATCTTCAAAATTAGTGAAAGAGTGAAACAGACTAGGAGGACAAATGAAAATCTATATTTGAAGGGGTCTAATAATAAATACTGATTAAGACTATAAAGAAAATATTATCTTTCATAAAATCAGTTTACAATATAATTTGTTCATTTCATAAGAATTTCACAAATTTTCTAATTCCATATCTTAATGCTGTTGGTTGATTTTTGAAATATTACATACTTCAATAGACATGTGAAATATATAAATTATTATTTGTAGACAAGAAACTTTTAATCGTTATTAAGTAGATAAACTGTATTTCTATGTGATGTTCAGACTTGCGTTCTGTAACATCCCAGATTTTGTGTATATTGTTCCTGTCAGAGCACTATCTCTTAAGCACTCTCCTTAGGTTCTTAATTTCAGAACTAATTTAAATGACTGCCTCGTCCGACTACACTAAGGAGGGGAAAATAAATGAGTCACCTTGTTTCAGACTGCAAAGATGTGTCGTCTTTGATATTATTAGTCTCTATGTTGTGTTAGGGAAGCTGATTTTATATGCTGAGCAAAACCCATGGCTCATAAACTCAACAGAGGTGAGTGAGTTATGATAGTCTCTGAAATGCATTAATGAAATCTGCAAACTTCAGTATGGTACATTAGTCTCCATCACATTGGCCTTTATTAAACATACAGATAGATGGGAACCTGTCATGTATGTCAATTGTTTTCCATTTTCAAAATGACCTGAGGAAATGAAAAAAATGCACTGTAGCTTTCTTAAGCTATTTAAACACTGAGTATAAATGACAAGATTTCATAGTTTGGTGATTTAAAGAATGAGACAGTTTAGAATATTGTCATCATGGTGATTTAACATTCATCAAGGACCTCTAATATGTTGAGTGTCACTGGAGCCAAAATAAGTTACTGCAAAGCAATGATTCTGCTCTTAATTTATGTTTAGTTACTTTCTCTAAAGATTGGAGAAAGTAGAAAGGACTCTTCACAGTGCATGCTTTGAAAGATGAGCATCCATCAGAATCTAAGAGATTTAAGCCACCGGGAAATGCAAAGTTGGCCTTTTCACTTCATGGAAAGATATGTCTTTATGTCTCTGCAGACTTGCATGTTGGTTTCTAGTTTCTCAATTATTTTTTAAGGAAATAGGAAGGTTGATGAATGCATAATTTGTTCTCTCTCTCTCTCTTTCCCCATTTGAATGGAGCTGCTATACTTTATCATAGCCTCACCCTCATCATAGTCTGAAACCTTGGAGACTTTAAACTCTACTATTATCCATCTTCCAGTTATTTGTGAGATGTTTGTCATTATAATAAAAATTGTGACTTGCACTTAAAATCATATATACTGATACTTTGGAATAAGTATCTGGAATAATCCACTAAAAAGGGACCAAGGAGTGAGTGTAGGGAGGACTGTAGAGATCCATTATCTATGTGCTAAGCAACTTTTTTCATTCTCCTGGCAAAATACCCGACAAAACTAGTTTCTTCCATGTATCAGTCCATCGTGCTGGAGAAGGTGAGGCAGTGAGAATAGCTCAATCTATGTTGATAGGAACATTAGGTAACTCTGTTCACATCTTGGTGAGCAGGATACAGAGATCTCAAATGGCAACCAGTAGTAAGATAATCTTCTAATGCACTACCCAGCCACCTACTTACCAGAGAGGCTTCCCTTCCTAAATGCTCAACACTCTCATAAACAGCATAACCCACTAGGAGCCAGTTGTGCAAACAAATGTTCCCTTTAGAGACATTCCTATTTAAACAATGCCATTCTCATATTTTTCTGTTTAATCTCTTACTCATGATAAAACGATTTGATTTTCTGAAACTGACAAACACTAGATTTTAATCTGGGCCTTTTTGTTTGTTTGTTTATTTGTTTTGTTTTCCCCAGCAACTTGGCCTGATATAACATGACATATTTTTATTTTGATTTCTCGAATGGTACTTTTATAGAATGGCTAATAGTAAAATAACTGTGAGGGCACAAGAGATCACTAACTGAAAAGGAATTTTTTTCCTGATTGAGATATAGAATATTATGAATGTTTCAATACATAGACTATCTAAAATTTGTTATAGAATCACAAAAAAATAGAAACTTGACTTCACACCAGGTATAAAATAACACCCAGTTAATTTTTTTAAAAAGCTAAACTTATAAGACACATAATAGAACACTTTGAATAAAATCAGGAAGATAACTCAGTTGAGGGAGGTATTAATTCAATAATATTGAAAGTTTAAGTAAATAAAATATAAAAATAAATCTTTGACTCTATTGAGTTTATACATATTATTGATTAACCAATAGAGTTCATGAGGAGAAAGCCAAATCAATCCTAGAAAATACATGTGGATTCCAATAAGGGCAGAATATCGTATCAATAGACTGAATTGCAACCTAGAAGAAAAGGAATTAAAAATCAACAGGTAAGTAGTAAAAAAGCATGGGCTGTTAGTTGAAACAATGAAAAGCTTGTAGACCTAATAATGATCTAAAATTTCATTAATAATTTAACCAAATTAAATTATTTGTTTTGTGAGTTATTACTGGAAAGTAATAGAAGTTTGAAAATTTATAAACAGATTGTAAAATATAAAAAAATTAAAATTGTAAAATATTATGAGCAAATTTTCATCATTAAAATAATGATGGCAGATATTTATACCTCAGAATATCAATTGACAGCATACTTACATCAAGCTATTTAAGTACTGAAGGAATTGTACCTTGATCCTCTAAAATTGTATTTGTCCTGGGATATCTGGTATCATCAAGTCTCATTATTTTATTTATTTGTTTGTTTTTTGAGGTAGGGTATTGCTATATCTCAGGCTTATCTAGAACTCACTCATTGCCAGGCTGGCTTCAAACTTAGAAGGATCCTACAACCTCTATATCCCAAGTGCTGGGGTTAAAGGCATGGGCCACCATTCCCAGACATTCCTCATTCTTATCAAGCCTCTGGGTGTTATTGTCAGCAATATAAGATGTTCAAAAACAGAAGCAAGTTAATATAGAAATAAGCACAATGGAATTTCCTTGAATTATAGACATTTGAGAATTAATTTGATCCCATTCCTATCTAAAATTATGGAAAATAATTAGGTCAGGAAGGTCACATTTATAATTGATTTATGAAAAAACTAATTATTTTCATAAAAAAGAATGATAATCAACTAAAATAGAACTATCAAAGATAACATAAGCTCTGGGGAGGAAATAATAAATTACACATGAAGAAATTTAATGTGCATATAGCAGCGAAGCTATTAAATCTTCTATACATCATAAATGAAGATCAGAATAATCAGAGATATTGATCAGCTAACTGGTGAATCCATTGTTATGAAGATGTTGGTTAGTTTCACAATAATTATTGAGTTTACATGTGTTCATGTGTACTTATTTATTTTTAAATATTTTATTTATTCATTTTCAAGCAGAGAGATGAGAGAGAGAGAGAGAGAGAGAGAGAGAGAGAGAGAGAGAGAGAGAGAGAGAGAGAGCACACCAGGGCCACAACCTTGTGGGTCTGGCATATGTGGGTACTGGGGTATTGAACCCTGGGCCTGAGGCACTGGAGGCAAGTGCCTTAACCGCTAAGCTATCTCTCCAGCCCTGTTCATGTGTATTTAAATCATTTAATAGTAAACCAAAGGTAAAACTTAAAAGGTTTTTGGAATATTAAACCATTCGGAAAATTAAAAAATCTATTGTTGATGATAATAAGAAAGTCCAGGTATGTAGCTTTTTGTCTGCCTTTATTCTTGGATAAATATGGGAAATCAAATCTATATGTATAAGACAAATTCTCTCGATCCATAAGATAAATAAAAGGGAGACTCCAAGTTCATCTGCCTCAAATGTGACCAAAGTATTATGCAAAGAACACAAGAATAGACTTCTAAACTTTGAATCATGAGTATAGATCATTGTTTGAATAAGAGACATACAGTATTGGACATCTAACATGTAAAACCTCAGGAAAAGTTATGCACTAAAATATAAGTTGTAAAAAATATAAAATATAGAATTGCAATTAGTAAAAAATCAGAACATATAAAAAATAGAGAAAGAGGGACTGGAGAGACTGCTCAGTGATTAAGGCACTCACCTACAAAACCTAATGACCCTAGTTTGAGTCCCCAGTTCCCAAGTAAAGCCAGATGCACAATGTGGTGCATGTACCTAGAGTTTGTTTGCAGTAGCTGGAGGCCCTGGCATGCCCATTCTTTCTCTGTCTCTCTGTGCTTGCAAATAATTAAATAAAATAGTTTACAAAAATAGAGAAAGAATAATAATATTGTATTAACAGAGGATAAAGCTCACATGAAATGCACTTGAAAATCATAGCTTTATATTAAATTTGAAAAATATATACCATTTCATTATATAAATAATGTTTCAAAGATAAGCTATTGAGTAATATTTTGCTATAACTAGAAAGAGCTTTGCACTGCTTGGAAATATTTGTAAAGTGAAGTCATGAACGTAAATTAGTAATAATACTTGCAGTGAGTGATTCATTAGACCTATCTAAACAATAACCAAGAGATATTTTCACAGTGTTAAGGAGGAAAATGTCCATGATTTATTTCAGATTTGTCATGATGGTGGGATTTGTGTTTAACTGTTTATTTCTAAAGAAATAGTAAAATCATATTTATATACAATGCAGTGGTGAAGTTAAGTAGTTTCAACATATCTCTTATACATAAACAGATTTAAAATAAATAATTTGTTACTCATTCATGTATGCATTACCAACACCTTCCAAGTAAAAGATCTGCTGCAAAAAACAGATTCTATGGCAGTGATTTCTGAAGAATTTATACTTATCTTTCATAATTTGAGGCTCAACCACATTTATAGCAGCTCAATTCATAATAGCTAAGAATGGAATTAACCCAAATGCCCATCACTAGATGAATGGATATGAAAGTTTTGATACATATACACGATGGAATTCTATGCAGCTGAAAGGAATGACATAATGAAATTTAAAGAAAAGTGGACAGCCTTGGAGCAGATCATTCTTTTCAAAGTCACACAAGCACAGAGACAAACGCCACATATTCTCCCTCATATTGTGGCTCCTAACCAGGTTAAGCTTAAGCTCTAAGCAAACCTGACAGGTAAATTGAAAGACTGTAAAAGGGATGGAAGGAATTGGAGGGGAAGGAATGGGAAGGTGGGGACTTATACAATAAGATAAACCAACAATGGAGCAGTACCATAAATTCCTTAGTATCATACCATAGGCTTCTGTGGAAGCTGGAAGCATCGCTGGGTAAGAGGGGCCATAAATAGAATGGGCAGAAGCCTAACCCCATGAAAAATTGGTCTACAACTTCCAGTCCCAGTCATTAGTTCCTTCTCACACTGAGCTGTTGATCAGAGAGACCCATGAAGTCCCCAAAACAAGAAAAAAATAGGAAATTAGACACCCAATAGTTCATTTCAGATAGTAAACTTTCTTTACTGAAAATGTCAAATATTTCTGACATTATACTGGTAATTTAATATATAACCATGAAAATGGTTGTTTTACAATAAGAATTTATGATATGGAGATGGAACTATAAAATATCAGAAATATTTTAAAAGTCAGTACATTACAAGTACCTTAATGTTCCTACAAAAGCTATCCAGCTCCTACTTACTAAGCTAATATAACTCAATTTAAATTTTATAGAAGACTCTACTGTTGGTGTCAGGCATGATAGCACATGTCTATGAGTCCATCACAGGAGGATGAGAGAGGAAGATAATGAAAACTAGGTATGGCTAGACTACATGAAAGACCCTACATGAAAAGACAAAAAATATTGAAAATATTATAATACTTAGGAAAATCTATTAACTTATTTTAAGATGGGCTCTATATAATCACATTGATTCCTGAAAAGCGGTGAAGGCTGTGGTCAGAAATGTCAAATGAGAATGAAAAGATGTTTTGGAAATTTCAGGAGGGAAACCACACAGTCCTTATCTTCAAAGATAGAGAAAGGAATGTGGATAACTTAATGGGAAACTCTCTGGAAGATGAGAACGGCCCTCAGGCTGTATCCAACAAGAAATCAGTGAGCAGCACTCATTCTCCACGTGCTGGGACTGGTGGCATACAGCACAAGTGTTCAAGGTTTTATAGTTTTTTTTCCCAGTTTGTGGGTAATAAGAGTTCTTTGTGAATAGGAATGGCATATGAATAAGCATTTCCATTTTTATAAAAAAGAAAAGAAAAGAAATTAGTGAGCAGGGTTATAGCCACAGGAATTGAATTATACCCTGAATCCAAATGAACTAGAAAGCAAATGTTCCTCTGGAAATGTGACAAAATAACACAGCCTGTACACACTTTGATCTTAAAATTGAAAATGATTTTGGACTTCTGGCCTGTTGAACTACAGCCTAATAATTTGTGTTATTTTGTATCAGTCACTCTGGCAAACTCTGTTTGGTTGTCACAGATTCCTAATATATACCCTAAGACCTAAATGAAGCAACATATAGGAATCAAATGGCCTATGTTGTATGGAGGCAAAACACAAAATTCATTCGGTACCGAACACATTTCTGATTGAATAGGTTGACCTTTAGTAAAGTATCTTAAAACATCAGACCATAAGCCTTATTGCTATGTGGAGAAAAACACATTTCACAGGAGAATGGGAAATTCAAATCTCCAGAGAGAAGAAAGAGTTCTTGATATGTTCAAAGCACAAAGAGCATCAGATACTGGGGAAAAATCACACATAAGGAAATAAGCGAAAATATTGAGACAAGATAGTAAAGATTAATTTATTAATTAATTCAAACCAGATTATTGTTTCTTTATCACTAAAATTAGAAAGATGATAGGAAAACTATTGTAGAATAAATTTATTTATTTGGTTTATTTCATATGTGAGGGTGCATGTGTTCTAAAAGCTGAAAATTGAATTAAAATAAAGATTTTAATGTACTTTGAAAATACAAATAAAGAACTATGCATGTGTCAGCAAGGGAAGCACCTTGTGATTAACAGTCAGATTCTAAATATTAACAATATAACCAAGAAAGTTTGGGTATAAGTAAAATTAGATTATATTTATTATTCTAATTTACTAGTTGTTGACACAAAAAGTTGAAAAAAAGTTAAGAGTGAGAAATGAATTGAAATCACATATAGGGAAAATCAAGTTTAGGGCATAAATTCAGTGTGATGTTCTACATTTGAGCTTTGTGCTTTAAAAACCTGGAATGGGAATGAGGATGGGGAAGGGGAGATACTTCAGTGCATAAAGCACTTGCCGCATTAATATGTCTTTTATGCAAGCATGAAAACCTAAGGTGGCTCCCCAACACCCATGGAAAAAGCTGGACATGTTGGTGCAAGCCTTTAATCCCAGCATTAGGGAAGTAGAGAGAAGCAGATCCCTAGGACTCACTGGATGGCTAGTTTAGCCAGTTAGGTGTGCTCAAAAGAAAAGAACAGTACAGGAAATCCAAGCCCTAGAGTGACTTAGGGGACTTGAGGAGTGAAGACAGACATAAATACAAAATGAAGTTTGGCTGATGTTGATTCACATGAGTATCTGATATGTCAAAGAAGATACAATGTGGCTATAATATATAGTAAGGACCTCTACTTGTAGGAAATCCCCTGAGTAAAAGAATTACAAAAAGAGGAAGTTGGATCAATTCAAACCCAACTCTGAGGCCAGAATTGCACATTAATATTGGATTTGTAAACATGAGTGTTGACTGACCTCACTTAAGGATTATCTGCCACTGACTCCTGAACACAATTATCACTGGAGTAGTAAAAATGTGAAATAAGATGTGTTAGTGATTACAGTGTTGACAGTGTAAATTCTCTTGATTTGTTTGTTTTCTATACTGTCTTGACTGCCCTGCTCCTATATGAGAGACACCCCTTGGTCTGCAGGTAAGTTAAGTGTTTTCCTAAGGACTTCTCCTCTCACTATTCACAATATGTGCATACTATATCCCAATCCTAGTCACCCAGGCTTCAGATCTTAGGCAACAAAAGACAAGCTGTATGTAACAGGACTATCAAAAAGTATTCCCAATTAAACAATCCATGAAGAACCAGCAAACATAACTAAACCTTTGGGTACTGATAAATTGCCTGAATCCCACAGGTCCAAGTTGTGGAAATGATTGACACCTCTCTTTTTATAGTTGTAAAGTTAAATAAGGTCTGTTTTTGTTTGCTTGATTGTTTTTGTTATTTTTTAGGTATTCTAAATCTCATTAGTATCAAGGTTTGTGTCTTATCATTTTAGGAATCTTTAAAACATGAAATAGATAAAATCTGAGAAATCTTACTGGAGAAAGGAACTGAGGTATGATAGTATTTTAATAGTAGGTTTTTCCACTCTTAAAAATTTTGTAAAGAAAAAATATTTAGACTAAGAGAAACAACAAAGAAGGGAACAATCTTGATCACAATAAAATTGAGAGTATGGCAGGGCCAATGTTCTTTCAACATCCATCTAGACTAGTTGATAAAGGGGAAAGACCAAAGCAAGAGGCATTCTCAGTAAAATTGCTATCTCTTTGTAGAAACAAAAACCAAATCCTCAGAGGCAGTAATATTAAGCTTATGCCACAATTTTAATGCATATTTGATCCCCAGAGAACATATATTGGAGCAAAATCCAGTGAAAACTTCAAAACACTAATGTGTTTCTCTATGGATTAAGGAGCTTCCTCCAGGGTGTGAAAGCTTAGCTTCTTTAAATTGCATTTAAAGAAAAATTCATGCTGAAAAAATTGCTGAGCTCTGCATTTGTCCATGGAAATTACCCAATTTAAGCAAACAAAAAGCAGTGGAATGTGATTCACTCACTTACAATTAAGACTAGTTCAGTATGTTCAGAATTCTACATACCATCATTCTTGGCATTTCCACTGTCCCTAGAGGGTTCCATAGCAGCATAAAGGGTCAGGTTTATTCAATTATTAAATATCCTACTGGGATCCTGTTGCCTTTTCTGAGCAGAGTTGCAGCAAAGAGGGATGTGTGAACATTTGATATTATGCATGTGTTTGCAGCCTATTCAATTTTAAAACACTTGAATCCAAAAACGTGCCTGATCTTTATTCAATGTTTTTTTGTTTAGTTCAGTAAAGCAGCAACCTCAGAGTTTGATTATGCATACTGTTCATGCATTTATTATTTTCATTTGGTGTAGAACTGATAGATATGCCTTTGAACTCACTCTAAATAAAGCCATTATTTTCTTATTAGATTCATTGGTTATGTAAAAATTAATAAAAATTCTTCATGTAAAAAAAGGGCTGATGTATGGAAGTTTGCAATGGGTAGAGAGTTCTGAAATAAAACATAAAGATATCATTCTGTTTTCTTATATTAGCATATTTTTCATGTATACTCTTTTTCAGTTTGTTTTTATTTTTTAACTTATTTATTGTTAATAATTAGATACATTGTATGAGCAAGTCTTGTGATGGTACCCCCATTTCCCTCCTCACTGTCCCCAACTCACTGGGGCCCTCCTCAGTTGGATTGGTGGACAGGTCCATAGGATAGAGGATTATGAATTGTAGAACTATTCAGGTTTTTTTGTTTCTTTTTTGTTTGTTTGTTTGGGTGATGTTACTGAGGGGGACAATGTGTCTGGGTATATCCCCAACCATGGCTCTTACAATCTTTCCATCTCCTCTTCCATAAAGTTCCCTGAGTCATGGTGGGTATGTTTTAAGTCTGCATTACTGTTGAGATCTTAACAGTCTGTGAATTTCTGCTTTGGACTCTATTGGGTATCCTCAGTGTCTGTCTCCATTACTCTTTCATAGGTTATCTGACTTGCTGTGGAGGGAGTTCTCCTGCTCAGTTCTCCATTTCCTCAAAGGCTTCATTTGGGCCCTAAATGATAAATGAGGGGTGGTCCATCTCCTGCCTGGGTGTCAGCCTTCATCCCACATCCTATTGGTGGAATTGGGTTGTCCATGGTTCGCGCTGCCTTCTGAAAATACAAATGGAATCTCCAATGTGTGTGATCAATGTAGTTTAAATGAGACAAACATTATTTGTAAGAAAGATATCCCATTAGGAAGAATATATATGTCAAATATGTGCAAAGAATTTGGTATCCCTGTTAGTAGCAATTATTTATATACTTTTGAAATATTCTTAAATCATATAAAAACATTAAACACACATTAATGTGATATTGTGCAATATTTTGACATAAGAATTACTCTCTAATATTTTCATTAAGATAACCATACATTTTCAAATATTGATCTTTTCTTCATGGTGAAAAATAAGGGGGGAAATCCTTTCTTCCAGCCTTTTGAAATGCACAGCACATTATTTTTATTTGTAAGTTTCTACTCTGCACAAGCAGGCCAGAATTTCCTTCCCCAATCTATCCATGACTTTGTATCTTTGATGAACAAGTGGTAGAAAATTATCTTTGTGCCAGATAATAAACATCATTGTACAAACACACATCCTGTGCTGGGGTACCATATGTGATGTGGTTTATGGGCAAAATGGTTTCCAAGATGTCCCTGTCAAAGAACCCTGACAAGTCCATATGTAAGTGGCTAGGATGGTTTTGCTCAAATGCAGGTCAAATGGACTAGGACAAGGGAAGCACTCAGGTTTACTTCATTGTTAAATCATTCTACTCTTAATTTATCAGTATCCACATGTAGCTAACCAGCTTCATGTTGCTCTCTGGCTTAGAATTTAGATAATTTCCACACTCAATTCTACAAATATGGAACGTTCAGATTTAATACTTTCACCAAAAAGTCCATGAGAACTTTTCCTCGTGAAAAATGCTTTCGATGTTGTTTCTAATTCACCATTCATAACATTGATATATTCTTGGATTATAACAACCACTTTTCTCGTCCTATAGTTCCTATAAAATATGGTTGTGTTCCATGCAGCAGTAATTCACAGTTTCAAATCCAGGAGTTATCATGCCAGGGAATAAATAGGAAGAAGAGAAAGTTGGCCAAGCAGGTGCCATAGATTATGGAGGGGGAGGCTTTCTTCCAGGAAGAGATGACAGGTCTATTCAACTGTGAGTTTGGGGTCAAGCTCTACAGTGATTTAGTTCTAGAGCAGTGAACAACAGACAAAAAGCCAAACTAGTCCCATAAATCTTCATGAAAATGGCAAATGCTGGAGCACTTAGGCAATACACATTGCAGGCTATGCAAAATAAGCTTAAAGTAGTAGTTACCATGAGACAACACTGATTGAGTACAATGACTGTAGGACAGAGGAATTGATGTGTCCAATATTGCTTGATGAAAAATGATGAATTGTGATAGGCCAGGCCACAGAGAGAACACATGAAAAGATGTTAAATGAGGGCTCTGTGAGTACAGGTGCTTGCCTTCAAAGCTTTACTACATGGGTTTGATGCCCCAGTAGGCACATAATGCTAAATGCACAAAGTGGTGCATGAATCTGGAGTTCATTTGCAGAGACAGGAGGGCCTGATGTGCCCATACTTATTCTCTCTCTTTCTAGCTCATATATTAAATAAATAAATAAATTTTTAAATGCTGAATGTGAATGTTGGCTACATTTAAAATTCTGCAGTCTAGCAATATCAAAAATCCATGTGTGAGGTCTTGTGGGGGAGAGTGCTTACTTGCAAAACCTGAACCAGGGTTCAATACAGCAGTACCCATATAAAGCCAAATAAATGCATAATATGGCCCCTTCATCTGAAATTTGTTTTCAGTGTCAAGAGGCCATGACATGATGACATGTTCATATGCTCAACATTCTCTCTCTCTCTCACTCTCTCTCCCTGTGTTTCTCATAAATAAATATATTTGCTTTAAAAATCCATGTGTGAGAATAGATACAAGATGACCCTGTCCCCAAGAATGTAGAAGTAAATCTAAAATCTAAATTTCTCTGTTGACTCATAATAACATTTCAAGGTTTATTTTTATTTATTTTAATTTTTTTGCAGTGAGATACCAAATACCAAGGTTTTGAGATGCTTATTGTGATGACTTGGTCTTAGTGTTGCACTTACACCATGAGTTCTGTGGCACATCAGAGTCAACAGTCTATACATCCCCGTACATAATTAATTTCTACTTTGATCACCTACTTTAAGTGCAAGAAATCTCCATTTTGAGCTTACTACAGCACCTGACAGCCTTTTCTGTTGGAGTGTTTTTGCCCAGCAACACAATATTAAATGTGACACTACTCAATGTAAATAAGCTGATGACCAGTATCAGAGGCTGTCTTTTGACCTCCAAAAGCACATGGCTGTATGCATGAAGTTGTATTGGCACACATCACGCACGTAGATATCTCTCTCTCTCTCCTAAACACAAAATTTTCAAAAACTAAAATTTAGACAAGAATATATTTTAACCATTTTCTGATGTCTAAACATAATCTTAAAGAATCCCATGCATGTTATAACAAAATAAATGCAAACTAGTCAATAAGTGACATCAAACAGTGTGGTGGCTTGAATTAGATGTCTCTCATAAATGCATGTGTTCTCAATGCTTGGCTCCCAGCTAATGGCAATTTGGCACATAGAGCCTTGCTGAAGGAGATGTATTGCTTGGGGTGGACCTTGATGGTTTATTAGCAAGCATTAGTTTGGCTCAACCTCCTGCTGCTCTTTCCACCTGCTGTGACAAAGGTTATGTCTAGCCTCTGCTTATGGTATGTGTTGCCCTGTCATCATGGAGCTTTCCTTTAAAACTTTAAGCCAAAATAAAAAAAAAAACTCTTATTCCATCAGCTGCTTCTGGTTAGGTGCTTTCATACAGCAAAGAGAAGGAACTAAAACAAACTGTTTTAATTGGTTTTAATCCTAGCCAGTCCTTTCTGAAGTTATTGATACGTATTTTAGTAAAGTTGAAGAAATTGCCAAAAGAGAATCCATTGTAGCAACTTAAAGCAAAACATTTTCAAAAAGGCTAAATCAAACCTAAGAGCAAGCTTAGAAAGGACTCTAAAGTCCCCGGCATGAATCCTGTTCAGTAATGTGAATTCTCTGAGTTCAGTGATCAAACACCTCAGGAAACTGCTGAGTCAAATGCAAGGTTCAGGCACAGTTTTCAGAGAAAAAAAGAGGACCAATAATCAAGCCCTGGCTGGGCTAAGAGCTGTGCAACCTGGCTGCTGGCTGCTTCTTTCCAGATCAGTGCCTGGAAAATAGGGACTTTGAACCTTGCCAATGTCTCACCTAACCTCAATCATCTAGATTCTAAGTCAGTAGGTGCATACCTGATCAGAAAAACAAGAGTAATTCCCTGGCGCCTTATTTCAAAGGAGCTTGAAAAAAAAATGTGATTGGTATCCTGCCTGTGTAGTAATGTACACTTTAAAAAAGTCTGAAATTGCTGTTAAGCAAGTCACTGCTTATCTAGTTTCCCCATCGTGAGAATAAGTGCATTTTTTAAACTAGAGTTTTTCATTTGAAACCAAAGTCTAGTTTATGTAGAATAACATGTATTTCATATACAGACAACACATTTCTACGGTGACTATTCTGTATAGCCTATATTTTTGTCTGCTATTATAGGAAAAAATACACAAATTACATTCATTTTCAGTTGTCATACTCATGCAGACTTCTGTATGCAAACATACCTAATTCCAGTAGGATGGCAGTACAGAAAATTAATATCTTGAGCACAAATTTAGAAAGTTAATTTTATCTTCACAAAAATTTTATCAAATATATTTTCCTCATTTTTAGCAAAATGTGTACTTTGAAAAGCTCAGTGGGAATTATATAACTACACATTAGAATGAGGGACTTGGGCACCATAAGCTAATTTATGTCAGGAAGTTCATGAACTTTTAAAAATTTAAGACTGGGAAAATTCCCAGAATGTGAGGTGTTTAGAAATGATTGAGAGCGAGAGAAGTAAATTTATGTTCCCTCAGTCTAAAACCACCATAAGTCACAAAGTGTCAACTTCTGTTTTTTTTTCATTCCTATGCCTGTGTCACAATGGTATTGACAATAAAAAATGTCAAATAGGGTTGACGTACGATGTATGTGATCAGAAAATCTGCTTCCATTCCCTAATCATAATCTTAATTCAAGCATTGATGCACATAACTAATACAGGAATGTTATTTTTTTGTCCGTTGTTTTAATTTCTTTGTTGGTGAATGTATGTGCCTGGGTGTGCATGCATGTGTGTGTTTGTGTGTGTGTGCACTTACACACACATCAGGGTCTCTTCCTGCTGCAAAGAAATGTCCATCTTTACATGGATGGCTGGTGAATTAGACCTAGAATGGCATGGTTAGCATGCAAGGACTTTTAATCAGTGAGTCATTTCGCCAGTCCTAGCTTATGGCTTTCTTTACTATAAAAGAGAAAATTATAAATCCTTTAAAAACCAAATGATTAGACCATATTAATGTTCCACAGTATATACTTTATACTGTATTGGAACAGATTGCTGGAGATCAAAGATCAAGTAACATAAATAATAACAACAGTAATAAAAGATGGAATAATGTGTAACTTAAGCTTCTATATTCACTTGTACCTCATGGTCGAGTACTTTATATACTTTCCTTTATATCAAAGAATGTTTTGCTTATTCTCATTACTTTTGTTTACCTTTCAGTAGTGCAGAGTATATATTTTGGTCACGTAAAAGAGAACTAGTAGAGTCATAATTAATACATGGATGAGGATAGCAGAAAGAAAAACCTATATCATTCACCAAGATAAGAATCTTGCATCAGCCTCTTGGATATTCAGAAATGTATTTGTATAGATTGGAGAGATCAATTTTATCATGGATTAGGTTATCATGCCACACACATTCTAGTTCTGCAGAAGCAAAGGATGGGCTTCTTTAGTTCTTTCATCACAGGTCTGAAGTGGGAGGCATTCTTCTTCTTGTAGGCAGAGATCATTACAAATGACATGTATGAAGAATTCATAATAATTCCTAACTATTCATACCATACTTTAATTCCAGTCATCCCTGACGAATGAATTATCAGGTCTACCTGATTTCAAAGGTTCTCTACCATGCTTTCCTGCATGTTACTTCTGGACATAAACAAAACTGAGCATTTTATATCATAAATTATACATCTATGTGCATACTCTTGTTGGCTCTTGGGCATGGACATCATAATTTCTTTCTCATCAGAATAGGTCTCCAATTGTGGATTCATATCAGCTATTATTAAAAACCTGCCTACTTTTGGGAGAAACTATTCTGCATTATAAGCCTAATGGAATGGGTTATAAAATGTGATAAATATGCATGAAGCAACTCTCTTAGAGAACACATGTCAGGAAGATGCTGAACCTGGATATTATTAAGGATCACAATTTGGAAACAATTTATTTCAAGGGATTTAAACATTAAAGCCAACCCTTCTGTTGTAGTGCAGCAATTCCTCAGGCTTGGTTGACCATTGGCCAGCACGAAGCAGTGCTGCTGTGGTGTCCTTCGGATGACCTGATCTCTGTCTTGGCCATAAAATGAGCTTAAATGTATAATGATAACTGGACTTGTTGCAATGCCCATGAGGCTGGGAGGGTTAACTGACTCTCATCTGAAATTCCTGTCACTATTTCCTCTTGGGTTCCTCTGCTCATTCATTTAGTCCTGTCCAGCTGCATATTGTATGTGGGGAACTAGAGGATATTAGAGGAAGGATCAAGAGCACTGCTCAGTGATATGGATTTTGTGAGTCATCAACTATGCTGGGTGGGACTTGGAGAGATGCAGCCTTGATTTATGCACACTGCATTCAATCATCTTTCCCTTCACCATGTTCCATTGTGCAAGCCCAAAGTCAGAGAGGGAGGAGAGGAGAGGAGAGGAGAAAAGAGAAGAGGAGAGTAGACTCATACAAAATTATCTTCAAAATAAAGATATGACAAAACAGAATTAAACAGTAAGACAAATGTCAGTAAAATTCTGCTGCAAATGAGTACATGTCATTCTAACCTGAGAGAGCTTTTAGGCAAATATAGGCTGTGTTTTACACAGAGTGAAGGAACAAAGGCATCTCAGAGATCTAGTTTGATCAAACTAGATTGAGATGCAAATAGCATTAGCAACAATGGTGCACACTTGTCTCTGAAAATGATCTCCAGAAGACACAGTATTTGAATTTTGAAAATTAACCAGAGATTTTCAATCATCTGGAGGAGTGTTTTGTAAGGGTTATCTATAATATGTATTTACCTATCTGTTAAGAGATTTTCCTGAACTGACCTATTTATATAGTCATTTTATCATAATTTGAATGTTAAATATAATGATTTATGGCAAAACATATATAATTCATGATGTGCATATTGATAAAAAATCTATGTGAACTTTTTAAATATATATTTTATTTTATTAATTTTGCCTTTAATTGTGCCTTAATAAAATCATTCTGGCTGTCACATGGAGTATGTTTAGAATATATTTAGGATTGCAAAACTAAACAAAAAAGTGCCCTTTCTTAAATCATAGAAGTTTTATTTTAAAATTTCAAAATGTATGCATGCTAAATACTATCCAAAGATGATATTAGGATCTTTTAGATTTTGGGATTCTTTTTGTATATAAATTGAACTATTGAATTAGGTAAGTTTTTGGTATAAGTAAAGAATTGTTAAAAGAATGATATTGTAGAAATTTGGAGAATTCTTCCTTATTGATAATGTTTTAAGCACACACACATGCATATGTATATTAAACTATCCTAAAACTGTCATTTCCTATAAATATGAATATAGAATAAGAATTCTTATTATTATTCATCTGACTAGCCAATTTTCTTTTACAAAATATTTACTTTAAGAAAACTTTTTTCATTTACTTTTAATCATATTTTATTTTTTTAAAAGGATGAACTCTTTTATTCTCGCTCCCCTAACCCCATTCTACTGAGGGCCCTTATCAATTCCTAGTGTCTGGCCAGGCTCACGTCTTCCCTGCATTTAATCAATTCAGAATGTCACCTGTATCACAAAGCTCTGTGGTTACTCAGTTGTCTATGTGACTGCCATTAGCCCTGTTCCTGATACTGCTTGTGAGGAGGGCTGCTCGGCTCTTCCTGGAATGTCTATGGATACATAGGCCTCTCTGCTTTGCATGCTGGTAAGCTCTTCTGTTACTCCAGTTAAAATATTCTCCATAAAGCCTGTTTTATATTTATGCTTTCTACCTACCATAAATGCTGTGAAGGTTTGATCCAGCTGTCCCCCACAAATGAATGTGTTCCAAAGGCTTGATCCCCAGGTGATGGCAATTTTGGTATTGGAACCTTGTTGGAGCTGTATTACTGGGGGCGGGCTTATGGGTGTTCAGCCAGCTTCCCCTTGCCAGTGTTTGGCACACTCTCCTGCTGCTGTTGTCCATCTGATGTTGGCCAGGAGGTGATGTCCATCTTCAACTCATGCCATCATTTTCCCTGTCATTATAGAGTTTCCCCTCAAGTCCATAAGCCATAGGAAACCCATTCCTCTGCAAGTTCCTTTTGTTTGGGTTCCTTGTAGCAATGAGCGAAATTAACTACAACAGTTTTGCTACCAGACAATGGGGTAGCTGTTAAAACACTGATTCTGTGGCTTTGGGCCTTTGGGACTGATTTGCAGGAGGAATGTGGAAAGATTTGAAACCTTGGCCTAAGAGACACCTTACAGTGCTGTAAGTACAGCCTGATTGACCAGTCTGGTCAGAGTTGCAAGAACTAAATGCAGAAAGAACTATGGACTGTAAGGTTTGGCTTTCAAGAATGAGAAAGAACTTTATCAGGACTGTGCCAGAAGGAGCTTCTCTGAGATGCTTGCTTTATTCTGCCTCCCTCTGTCCTGAGAACTTGTGAAGGGTTGCTTTGCATAGAAATGCACTGGTTTGAGTAGATGGAGATGGCACAGAGAGAAATGAAATTTTGGGGCTGAAACTGCTGCCTGTTCAGTTGTAATTGTTTGCGAGATGACAACCAGTGAGAGTGGGCCAGGTGATCTGCATTGGGAGAGCAGGAAGAATGCAGATTCTTTTGAAGTAGGGGCCTGAATGCTTTGTTCTCCCAGACTAACAAATTGGTGGTCCACCTGACACCAGGGGTCTATATAAGAAATGCAGGAAGAGAGGATCGTTGGATTTGCAACAAGGCTTTGTTTTTGAAAATGGTTGTGGGCAGCATGAAGCTGGTGTGTTGGATTGCCTACATAGAGGCCCAATAGAGCTATTAGGAGGAACCGTGGATTACACGGTGGAGACACAATGGAGGTGCCAGAAATATGGGATGGCTGCCATGAGAGTTTTGGTACCAGATGCAGGTTTTTTTTTTTTCCCCAGACTTGGGGTTAGAATTTGATGTTTGCCATATTTTTTTTAATCTTATATTGATCCAATATGTATGTCTCATGCCCAATGCTATCTTTTGCAGTGTGACTGTTCTGTGCCATTATTGGTTTTTGTTGCTGTTATTGTTTTTTGTTTTGTTTTTGGTATTATGGATCAGTTAAAGATCTTAGTTTATGGGGAGATTTCAATATCATTGGGATGTATTAAAAAAAACTGTGGGGATTCTCAAAGTTAATGTGATTGCATTATATTTTACATCATGTATGATTATTAGTTTGGGAGGCCAGAGGTATATATAGTAGGATAGTATGATCCAGGTGTCCACCACAATAGAATGTGTTCTGAATGCTTGATCCCAAGCTAATGGAAATTTGAGTATTAGAATCTTTTTGGAGCTGTGTTATTGGGGGCATGTTTATGGAGTTTATAGCCATCTTCGTCTTTCCAGTGTTTGGCACACTCTTCTGTTGCTGTTGTCCATGTGAAGCTGGCCAGGAGATGATGTCCACCCTCTGCACAGATCATCATTTTCCCTGCCATCATGGAGCTAAAACAAACCTATTCCATCACAGACTGCTTTTGGTTGTTGGACGTCTCTTTCCAAGGCAAAAGAAAAGAGGCACGATAAGCAGCAGCAGCCAGGCAGGCAGGCTGACAGGCAGGAGGAGAGAAATTTTCCTCCCATTTATCTAGCCTTAGGAGAGAGTCATGGAACCCTTTCCCAAACTTGTTGACTTATTGTGTCTCTGGGATTTTTTTCATCCACTGCCCTCCCAGGAATGGGTGTTCATTTCTAGTTCTACTGATCCTACTTACATCCTGCTGCTACTAAGAGGGCTCCCTTCCTGTAAACAACCTCAGAGACCCATCCCAGATTACTAAACATGTCAAGGTGACAACAAAACTTAACTATTGCAGTATTCTAACAAAAATTACACCAAGGGTGACAACATGTACCTATAATCCCAGCCCTTGAGAGATGGATGCAAGAGGATTTGAATTTTCAGCCCAGCCTCAGCTATTTTGTGAGTTGAAGGCCAGCTTGAGTCTCATGAAATCTGAAAAATCTCAGAAAAGAAAATGAAATACAGCCATATTCTAATTACATTTAACATACAATAAATTTGATGATGAATTTAAATGCACAAAATAGCTTGATAATAAATGTGTTACATACACCATTCTAATAAAAGTCACACAACTTTACAAAATTAAATTGCTAAATCTTATGACAACATATATTTTGCAGTCCTGCTGAAACAACTTAAAATAATGGATTTTGCAAATGTTCTGAAATACTAAAAGTCCTCAATAAGAAATGCTATATCAGAGATTAACAGTACAGATTTTCATTAATTGCAGAAACTGTTGAACAGTTCTATGTGTATTTCTAACATACATTTTTTACAGAAAGTTTAGCATTCACAAAATGAATAATTTTGCTTCAGATACACTAAACTAGGCTCATTCCTCACCTAGAGTTCTCTAATATGCAAAATTCTGTTTCCTTTAATACACATGAAAATATTTTATACTAATTTATATATTTATTGTTAATTAGAAACTTTGTATGAACAAGTTTTGTGTTGTTACACACATTTACCTCCTCCCTGCCTCCAACCCACTGAGGGCCCTCCTCAGTAGGATTACAGGAACAGTCCATGGGATGGGGGGATATGAACTGTACAAGCAGTAGCCAGGTTTTTATTTTGTTGTTGTTGTTATTGCTGTTGCTGAGGGGGGGCAGGAGGCAATGTCTCTGGATATTGTCCCCCACCATGGCTCTTACAAACTTTCTGCCCCTTCTTCCTCAAATTTCCCTGAGTCATGGTGAGTGAGTTTAAAGTCTGCTTTATTGTTAAGCTCTTAAGATTTTCTGCATTTCTGCTTTGTATTGTGTTGTTTATCCTCAGGATCTGTCTCCATTACCCTTTTTTAGGTTATCTGACTTACTATGGAGGTAGCACTCTTGCTCATCATAATACTTCTGCAAAGGTTTCTTTTGGGCGCTAAATGATGACTTAGGGGTGGTTCATCTCCTCCCTGAGTGTCAACCATCATCTCAGGTCATGTTGAAGGAACTGGGTTGTCCAAGGTTCTTGCTGCCTTCTGAAAAATACAAACAGAATCTCCAATAGAGAGTGACAAAAATATAGGTTAACTGAGACAAACACTGTTAACTTGATAAGATTCTAATGAGTGTAGCCTCTCTATAGACCCATTGTTAGTGGGGGTCTTCCTCTTGGATTTCAGGTTCTTGGTCTCCATAAATTTGTCATGGATCTCAGTTCCAGCTAACGGTTCCTTGACACTGAGTGGATCTCTTAGCCAATGTGTGAGCTGTTGATTACCCACCTAGGGTAAGTGCTGCAATTGCACAGATTTTACATTATAATTTTTTGAATATAACAAAGATATTAAAAGCTGAAGTCTACTTCTAATATGACCAAAGTTATATTTGCTAAAAAACAAACAAAAAAGAATAGAATATATAATATAATAAAAACAAAATTTGGCATATATTAGCCTAACTTCAAAGAAAATCATTTGCTCAATGAGTATTTAATTTAACAAAATTTAAAGAAAACAAATGATCCATAACACTATTATGATTGTTTTGGTTTAAATTATTAGTTCAAAATATTCTACATTTTTAGAGTCATAGTTTATATGCCATATAATTAAGTAATTTGAAATGTACAATTCAATGGTCTGAAATAAATTCAAGAACTATATAAACCTAAAATATTTATGCCCATTTCATATCAATAACAAAATCATTTAAGGTTTTTTAATCAATGTCTCCAATTTCTACAAGTAAATGCTAAAATGTTAGTTTATTTCTGCTTCTGTAGATTTACATTACGTATAGAAACATATATGTATAGTGATATGGGCCTCTCTTCTTTCAACTAAACCATTGATTAAATATATATATTTTTAATTTTGAAAGAGTATCACAATCTATATTCCAGGCTGGCTTTAAACCTGTAACACTACTGCCTCCAAATGCTGAAATTACACTCATGCACCATCATGCTGAGTGGCTAGCCATATTCACATTGAAAATTACTTTGTCTATGTGAATATGTACTTTTATTTCTTTTTATTTTAATCACCCATATTATTTACCTAAATTTTACAATATTTACCCAAATTTTCAAAAATCAGTCATGTTTAAATATTATTCGCTTTATTCAAAATCAGTTTGACTAAAGTATGTGTAATTATTATTGTTTTCCAAATTTGTTTTCCTATATGAAAAAGTTATCAGAGATTTTATTAAAAGATATTTTATTAAAAGACATTTTATTAAAAGACATGAAGACGAGGGTTGTCAGTTACATATCAAATATGCCAGTATTCTTAGCTATTGAGATGTATCTTTAAAAATGTAACAATTTCTTCATCGGAACGTGAAAATACTGAACATGCTAAAATGAAATCTGCATCATCTGAAGATGTAAATAATTAAAATGAAAAACACAACTTTCTTGGAAGAAGTGTGTCATTGGAAGCAGACTTTGAGGCTCTATAGTCAGGCTTTGTTTTTTGTTTTCTCTCTGCTTCCTGAATATGAGTGAATTGGCTCCCTTGCCTTCCTTACCATGATGGAATGTAGCCTTTTCAAACTGTCAGCTAGGAAAAATGCTTTCCTTCTTAGATCAGGGATGTTTGGATGCATCAGAGTAGAGTAATTAATACTGTTCTCTCTGTATCCCTCCTTCTCTTCCTCTTCTTCTGCCAACCTCATCCCCAAATCTTTCCATTTCTTCTCTCTCTTCTTTTACCAGTATCTCTGCTATTCTTTTTTCCGAATTGTCATGTGTGGTTAGATTGTAGTTGTATTTAAACTGCACACATTTTTTCCTGTTCAATGGGTGGCACCGTCTTTCCTATACCATTATTCCTTATTGCCTTAAAGATTGCAAAATAATAGCAAAGACCCAATGAATAAACATTTTAGTGACTCTAACGCATCACATTTTCATTTATTTTCATGAAAGTGTCTCCACTTGCTCAACATGTATTTATTACCTATCACTTTAACATTACCAAGTTCCATGAGTAGACAATACATGTTATATTTGACAGGTTACTGGGATAATCCACTGGGGAAAAAGATTTGAAGTGTGTCTGGCAATACTATTGAAACTGAAGGCAATATGCAACCTGTAGAACTCCAGAACAACATGCCACATTGATGTTCATAAACAAAATTTATTTTAAAAAATAAATTTATTTTAAATTTATTTATCAAAATATATTCAAAAAACAGCATTTCAATGATACACATACTTACCTCACAGACTCATAAATCATATTCCCTATAGCTTATTTTAATTAGTGGCTGCATAAGATACATTTTCGACAAACGCAAGTGCTGGAGTGAGTGGAGGGGAGAGAAAAAAAAAAAACAAGTGAACCTGACTGTACTCATAAAATCAACTCAGATAGACAGAAATCCATAGGTACAAGGCAGTGTGGGTGTCAATGGGCTGAAAATCACCCAGAAGAAACATCAGCGGGATGGTGGACTCTGACTCAAGTGAATCTGTGGAAGTCCTGCTGGAGGCCAGCCAGGGTGATGACCAGCACTGCCTGAGGGAAGATATGACTGAGAATCTGCTCAGATTATAGACCATGACTGTACATTGAAGATGCACCATTCTTTCTAAACTTACATAGAGGATCTTTTGTGAAAATAGTAATTAAATTTCCATTTATTGTTAATTTTAATGGATACATAAAATAGCAAATTATATTATTCAAAGAGTGACATTTCATGTAAACATTCAAATCAGCCTAAATATATCTATCGGTACAAACATTTAATATTTCTATAATTCGAAACTTTTATTGTACTTTCTTACGTCTTTTTAAAAGGTATAGTCTACTTTTGTAAAACAGAACTTCATTAACAAGACACAAATAGTGCATCATTCCTTTGTGGATAGTTTGAAGTTGTATGAAAGCATTCCAAAAGTGACTAAAGTTAAGAGTTCTGCCAAGAAAAAAAAATCCAAAACCTCAGTCCTCAGCTGAATTCAATGTCATTCATTTGCACGAAGTATAAGGATTCAGTAATTAGTATTTTGTGGCTTACACTTACTTTATCATGCTTCCCTATCCTAAAAGTGTGCATTCAAAATTTTCTAAATTATTTGACAATCAAGTTTTAAAAATTGGTGCATCTTAATTTAGACATATTAATTTAGACATTTCATGTAACTTTTTTTCTTATTTCCTACATTAATCTCCAATAAACTTTCCTGACAGTTTTATGCATACAGAGAAAAATGGATTCTTTCAATAAGTCATGCTATAATTTACAGGTGATCGCCTAAATATGTCTCTGTTGATAGACATAGGAGACAATTTTTTTGTGTATAATTGTAATGTCTTCATGTATGTGCCTCACCAAAATAGCCACACAGCGGCGCTCTAACACAGCAAAAGAGTCAAACACAGCTAAACAGTAATTTTTTTTTTCTTTTCACAAAGATTTTAAGCCAAATGTTAGCCATTCTCTACATTATTATATCTTCTTTCTCGTCTTTTAGAAGTTTATTGCCTGAAGATTATACGAGTCACATTGAAAATAATTCCCAGCATGAGACAATTTTTGTCCTGGAACCAGTTTCACATTCTACATTAACACAGAATTGCATTTCAATGTCAAGAGATTTTACTTCAAAGCAATTGTACTTAATGAAAATGACTGAATTCAAGTGGCTGCATCACAGGCTGCAGAAGAATGACAAGAACTTCTCACTAATGCCACAGAGATGAAAGAACCCGAGTAAATCTTTAATAACGCATAGTTAATTGCCTTGGTAAGAATTATTATTTTCAACTCTAAATCTTATATCAAGTTTATATTTTATCATTTCTTTTCAGGGTGTTATTTTAAATTAATGATTTATTTTTCTGTTTTCTAAGCTTTATTATAAAAATGAGTATTAAAATAACTATGTCCATTTGCATTAAAGGATGAGATACCTGTTTAATGTGTGCATGTCTGTATGTATGTGTGGGTTTGTATGATATGTAGGCATTTGCCTGTCCCAGCGTCAGATCAACCTCGATTTGTCTTAACCCAACACCCTGCTGACACCTGATTTCTGTTATTTTAGGGTTTTTTTTTTTCTCCCTTTGCTTCATGTCTCTTAGCCTTCAAGTTCCTGGATTGTCCTGTTCCCCTCTCATCTATGAGTGTGGTTTCGAATCACAGGTGCATATTCCAGATAAAAGCTTGCAAGCTAGTGATTTTAACCACTGGCTCATCTCCCCAGCCCATGGGATTTTTTTTTTTCATTTTTAAACGTTTTTATTTGCTTAAAATAATATATATATGCACAACAATATGATCACAATCATAGGTTATTAGATAAAACCATTGAATCCATGATGGCATTTCCTCTTATGCATTAGTTATTCTCCTCCCCCCACCATGACTCTTTCATTCTCTCCGCCCCCTCTTCTGCAAATTTCCCTGAGTCATAGTGGGTGAATTCAAATTTTCCATAGTTATTAGATTTGTAAAAGTCTCTATAAATTTGTGTTTTGGACAATTTTGGGCACCCTTGGTGCCTCTCTCCATTGCCCTTCCCTAGGATATCTGCTGTGCTGTGGGAATAGCTATTTTGCTCGTCATCCCACTTCCTTAGAGGTTGTGTTAAATGATGAGAGGTGGATCATCTCCTGCTTGAGTGCCCCCCCATCAACTCAGGTCCCTTTGGTGGAGTTCCTTTATCCCCAGTTCTTGTTGCCTAAAGGGGGGGGGATTTACATGGGCACTGGGGAATCGAATCCGGGTCCTTCTGTTTTGAAGCAAACACCTTAACCACTAAGCCATCTCTCCAGAACCCCCTTTTATTAAATCTGAAATAGTACACAATTCCTAACCAATAATTGTTTTATTTTAGCTCATTTCATTTAAATAATTTTAAGCAATTTGAAATAAAAGGAAGATTATTTTCAGATGGGGCTGAAGAAGCACTATACAGATTCTCTTTCAATACAATCAAAGCAAATGAAATAAATAAAACATAACATAAAATATTATCTTTAAAGTTCTAGGAAATATTTCCTAAGTACACGGACTAAATGAAAAACAACTTTTGTTAAGGGCAAATGTTATAAGTCTTGGTAATTACTATGAAAGTCTAGGGCAACTTGGTCTCAGCCAATGACAGGGGGCCTAAATCAGCAAGAATGAATATGACTCAGGCTTTGTGGCTCTGTAAGCATGGCTTCTACTAGTCCTGACACCCCCCCCCCAAGAGCTTGAGGATCCTAGTGGAAAAAAAAGAGAAAACCACCATCAGTAATTGCCACGGTGTGACCCAGGTGCCCTCCACAAACAAATGTGTTCTGAATGATCCATCCCCAGCTGATGGCAGTGTGGATTTTACAACCTCAATGGAGCTGTGTTGTTGGGGGCAGGCTTATGGGGTTATAAACCAGCTTCCCCTTGGCAGTGTTTGGCACAACTTCCTGCTGCTGTTTGCAGTGCTGTGGCAAATGTGATGTCCACCCTCTGCTCATGCCATCATTTTCCCTGCCAGGATGGAGTCTCCCCTCCAGTCCCTAAACCAAAATGGACCCATTCCTTCACAAGCTGCTTTTGGTTGGGTTCTCTTATGCAGCAACTAGAAAGCTGACGATAGCACTTATCAAAACTCTAGACTTTGTGCTTCCTAAATTAAGTTCAGGTGAGAATTATCAGGTAACTGGGGCTCCCTTCCACTTCCAAGCACCCACTTGATGAGCCCAGATTTTGTATCACGTGTGACAGGTCAGAAGGACATAACTCATTTCAATTATAGTATGGAAAATTGATGCCACAGAACATGCTTAGAAGACCAGAGGCAGCTCATACATGAACATGCAGCCATAAGTCCTACTTTTACAGATGGTATAGTGTGACTAATGGGTGTTTTCAACAAGGGCAAACATCAGTCATGCACGAAGGAGAATGGTCATGCTTGGGGAAAACAAACAAAACAATCAATAGAGATCTGCTGAAATGTAACTCTGTGGTATTTCGAAGAAAATATTTTAAAATGAGGGATAAATTCAAGGAACTGACAAAAATGAAATATAGCTAGTACATGACTTTATGATGACAATGTCTCAGGAAATACTAAATATTAATGATGACAAATTTTAGACGCTGTATTTTCCAGATTTGCATACTAATGGGTGAAGCAGATTTGAATGTGTGGAAGTCCCTGAACTTGATGGTAGAGATTTCACAGTGTGGATTATGCCGATGAAAACGAGTGGAGACACTGCTCCTCCGAGATTGTATATTGTTATATTGTTATTCACCACAGCAAAATATTAGCCTTGGGAGTATCTGGGCAAAAAAAAAAAAAACCCAAACTTAGAGAATATCTTGAATTTTTGAAACCATATTAAATCTATTCAGTATATTAAAAATATTACATTCTGATTTACACTATATTAGCCATAAATACCCACGGCAAAGACACACTGCTATACATGCCTTAAGATAGTCTTTCTTAGATCAGTCAATCTGTCATCTTTAAAAATCCTTCTACAAAGTCACAGAATACATACAAACTATACACTTTTTTATTATAAAAGTGACATGAGCAACTTTTTGTCCAATTCAATAGTCATAAGCATTTAGGAATTTCTTTGTGCATCTTACTGGTAGTTTCGTGCTTCAATTCCTGCTTGACATCAGTCACATATGTCCCCTTCTCTTTGATGGTGTGTTGCTGCTCTAAACACATCCAAAGTTATGGTTTTGTGAGTGTAGTGGCTTGATTCAGGTGTCCCCCATAACCTTAATCTATTCTGCATGCTTAATCCCCAGCTGATGGCAATATAGGATTTGGAACCTTGTTGGATGTGTATTGTTGGGGGCGGGCTAAAAGGGGGTTATAGCCAGCTTCCCCTTGCCAGTATTTGGCTCACCTTTCTGCTGCTGATTTCAGTGCTTTGGCGGAGGTGATGTCCACCCTCTGATCATGCTGTCCTTTGCCCTGACATGATGGAGGTTCACCTCAAGTCTTTAAGCCAAAATAAAACCAGTTTCTCCACAAGCTGCTTTTTGTTAGATTCTTTGACATAGCAACCTACCACAGTGAGTCAGATAACACCCAACTCATTTTAGAAAAGGCAGGTTACATAGAATCTTGGTGGGATATGGTTGGGCATTCACTTCTCACTAAGGTTCAATAGTAGGCTAGGAGGTGTCATAGGATAGTTGTTTTTAGGTGATAGCATGACCTTGCTCCAGTATGGTAATACTTCAATATGATTCAAATATGTGTGCTTTACCAGTGGCACACTCCAAATGGCACATTTCTGTCTTTTACACCTCAAGGTTCAGGCAGCCTGATAGATCTTATGGCCCAAGATTTAGAGAAACCTGCTTGGCAATGTGGGCCTATTATAGAGCCTTCTCATGTTTTGGGCCCCATTTACTTGATATATGTATCAGAATAATTCTGAAGTAAGATTCTGCATCCAAAATCCCAATAACAATTTTGTCACATTCTTGGTGGTTAGAACGGCCAGGTGCCAGAAGTCACCCCTTGTCTTAGAAGTACTATCTCTAGATGACCCACAAAATTGGACTCTTAGAAATTGTACTGTCATAAGTTCTTGATTGGATTCATTTCCCATCCTCTGGTGTGTATGTTGCACCAACACCTCAGTAGTGGATACTATCCTCATGCTCATTTGATCCAATAAGCATAACACTATCAATACGATGAAACAATAAAATACCTTCTGGAAGAGACAGGTGAGCTTCATCTCTGCTCTAGTTCCAAATGCATTACCCTTCATCCTAGGAAAAACAAACAGCAAAAGAAGACCAGTTACCCACCAAATTGCCCTCTGCACAGTTATGTTCATGCCCATACATTAATGCTATTGATTACAGATGTTTCTCTTTTCAGATGGCAGTGGCCACAGTGGTGACTCAAAATTCACCAACGTGCTTAATAGAAGGGACAGTGGAGAGTTCAGCACTAAGTGGTTCATCTCTCCAACACCCTTTATTGCTCAGGGACCAGGGCTGAAGAGCCAAAGTAGAGGGAGGGACTGCTTACAATGATATCTTCCAGACACAAAGTGGCCTTGATATTCATGACCTCTCAGTGGCTGATGCTACCTACACAAGTCCTGCATCATTGGAGGGAAAATGATGATATAAAAAAAGGAGAAGAAAGGATTTAGTAGATGATGGTTTAGGAAAAGGGAAAATTGGGTTTGTTGGGAGGGGATTACGAGCATGATATATTGCTTATATTTATGGAACTTTTCAATTAAAATGAAGACAAAAAGTAAGAAGAGAAACCCAGCAATGTAGATTAAAACAGAAAGATATAAGAAAGCAATGTTTTTAAACTCAGGTGTATAAAAATGTATATTAAAAGGCATAAAAAGTAATTCACTAACTTTTAGCTGAAGATAATAAGAAGGCAAGAAGACTCAAATGATTTGAAGAATCTTATTTCAATTGTTAAAAAATGTCTAGAATAGGCAAATTAATTGACATAAAGTTGATTATGTGCCTAAAAACAGGAGTAAAATGAAATGAGAAGTGAGTGCGATTTTGTATGTGTGCTACTTTGGCTTTTAAGTTTTTGAATACAGAGGACAATGATCTATTAGTGATTATGACAATGAGAGTGCTACTTTGAATGAGTTAATTATGTCAAATACATATAGCATAAAAAGCCAGCTTGGAGTTACTTGTGATGGACTTTGTCAGGTAGCTTTGCTTTCAGGTAGCCAGTCAGAGGACCCAAAGAGAGAACCAACAAGAGATGTCACACACCTGCCTGCTTCAGCAGAACCAAAGTTTAGCATCTGACCCAGCCTATCAAATCAGATGTCTCTGTCTCTGTCTCTCTCCCTCCATCAGATGTCTCTGTCTCTGTCTCTCTCCCTCCCGCCCTACTCACATATGCTGACATCTTGAGCCAGCACCCTGACCCCAGACCAAACAACTCTGTTTCAGACTTACCTGAGCCTGAGGGTAAAGCCGACCACAAGAAATTATAAATAGATGCTTATCAGATGTGCACTGCCTCTTTTTTGGCTTTCCATCTTTTCTGAAGTCTGTATGTCCCAATCACTGCTCTGATGAGCTCCTCTTGTGGGTTGGGACCATGTGGGGAGGGATCCCTACTCCACAACGGGATATCTACTTCTTCCTGCCTTCCAAAAGGTAGGAGATCTTTGTACTTTTTTCTCTTTCTTTCTCTTAATATAATAATATGTCTCTAAGCCTTACCCTTGGTCTGCAGATTTAATTTTTTTAACTCATCAGACAATGATCAGTGTACATGCCAAATTTATTGGTGTGTTGGTGAATATTGGTGATTTGGTAAGGTACCCCAAGACTCCACTTACATTACCCATCAAAGACAATAGATATGATTAATTTACTGAAAATTTTCAAGGTATATTTGGAATTCACATAAAAGTTGATGAATGAACTTTATTCCAATAAGAATAAAAATACTTCACTTCATCTAAAATTATCCAGGAAACCATTTAAGTACAGTTCCATTGTGAATAACAAACTCAAACCAGCTTGGCTCATAGAATGAGTATACAGTATGCCATAAATATGTGTGTTTGATGGTGGCAACTTTGACAGAAATCATAGAACTGTTATTTCTGAAATTTTAACAAGAAAATGATTTGCTGTACAATCATAGATGTTTTCCTACATGTATGAGGTAACTTTATGAAAACCATTTGAAATACAAAGTCAACTAATTCGAAGAGTATAGTTGTAATGTATTTAATCATTAAATTTGAACACTAATGTTATCCTCTTCCAATTTGAAAATGTTCTAACTTCTCAATATATTTTACAATCTGTAGACAATCCAGAGCATATCACAATTCATGTGCTGCATTTTTTGGGGGTATCCTGAATATAACATACACTTGTATTAGTTAGTTTCCTCATTCATTGAAAACTACCTGATAGAAACCACTTAAGGTAGGAAAGAAAATTTTGAATCATGGTTTCAGAGAGTTGGTTCATGGTTTCTCCACCATAAGTATCTGAGCAGAACTGCCTGAGTGCTGGAGCACGTGGCAAGGTACTTCTGAGTTTTCTGATGTGCAGGAGAGAAGAGAAAGAGAGAGCCATGACACTCCAGTGATAATCTTCTTTTGTTTTATATTTGTGAGATATCCAAAATTATCACCAAATTGTGACTTCAAAGAATTAAACACACAAACTTGTAGGAGGCATTTATTCTACTTAGAACCCTTACCTTTTAAACTGAATTATTTTAAAGCCGTATTCGTAAAAAGGCCTAGAATATTAGGCAACAGAGAGGAGAAGCCGAGCAATGCAGACAACAGTCTCTTATTATTCCTCTTCCATCCATGGAAATATAAAAATGACAGAAAGAGTACATCACCAGGGCCTGAAATGTAGTGGTGGCCTTCCTATTGGCAGTACCTGAACAATTTGCTTCAGCTGGTGCTTTTACACACATAGGGAAGGTAACAGCATCATGGAGCATCATGGCATGGATTAGCAACTGTGAATTGCTTACTAGTAGTACCCCACTACATTCGATATTCCCACTGGACTCTTGCAGAGGCAGAAGACTGTATGACTTCCCAAAACTGTCTCTGAACTCTTCACAGAAACTCCTCACTCAGTTTCCAGGAGCACAGCTACTAGATGCTTATAATGCCCATGCCTCAACTCTGAGGCACCTCGCCTTCTGCCTTTGCTTGCTTAGCCTACTAGACACTTTGAGCCAATGCACAGCTGTGGTCATGAATCCTTCCCCTTGAATATCTGGATGGAGTAGTTGCTTTGGCATTTCCTGACATGACCCATGACAAAAAATTGGAAGAATATATACAACACCAACTGATGTTATGAGAATGGAGAGGATACTGCTATACAGCAGACTAGCAAGCCAAGAAGTAATTCTCTGTACAATAGTGGCAATTAGGTGGGTAATCAAGGCTTGCTGATTGCCTAAGAGATCTGTTCAGTGGCAAGGAACCCTGAGCTGAAACTGGGATCCAAGGAAAGTTCTTTTGGAGACCAAGAACCGGAACTCCAATGGGAAACCCCCACTAATTTGGGGTCTGCAGAGAGGCTACACCCATTAGAATCTTGCAAAATTAACAATGTTTATCTCATTTAACCTACATTGATCTCACTCTCCATTGGAAATACTGTTTGTATTTTTCAGAACCATGGAAAACCCAATTTCACCCATAAGACCTGGGATGATGGCTGACACCCAGGCAGGAGATGAACCACCCCTAACTCATCATCTTGGGCCCAAATAAAACCTTTGAGGAAGCGGTGAGATAAGCAAGAGAACTGCCTCCACAGCAAGTCAGATGACCTGGAAAATTTCAAAGAAGACAGGCACCAATGATACCCAACACAACCCAGGGCAAAGATCCAGAGATACTTAAGATCTCAACGATGAAGCAGACTTGAAACTCACCCATAATGACTCAGGGAACAGAGCGGAAGAGCAGGCAAAAAGAATATAAGAGCCATGGTGGAGAGAATATCCAGAGACATCACTATTGCTTACAGAATTCATAACCTCCTATCCCATGAACAGGTCCAGCAATCCTACTGAGGAGGACCCACAGATGATTGGGTACATGGAGGAAGGAAATGGGGTACTATCACAAGACTTGCTCATACAATATTTCTAATTTTTAAGAATAAGTTAAAAAAATAAGGGAATTCTCTGAATTATTCTTACAACTTTTCTATAAATCTTGAGTTACCTCAAATATACAATGTCAAAAATCCCCTCACAAGTGTTCCATTTTAGTAGAAAAAATTTATGCTTTAAATTGAATTATTTTCCTCTGGAGATTAATCATTGCCTTTTTTTTTCCTTTTTCTGATTGTAGTTTGACAGAAATACTGTGAGTGAACATTACTGGAAATATGAAATAAAATTGAATTTCCTTTTTATGACATATGAAAAATATATTTGCATAACAGCCAGGTGTGGTGGAATCCCAGCACTCAGGAGGCAGAGGTAGGAGGATTGCTGTGTGTATGAGGTCACTCTGAAGCTAAATAGTGAATTCCAGGTCAGCCTGGAGTAAAGAGAAACCCTATCTTGAAAAAACAAATACACACACATACACACATATGTATATGTATATGTATATATATATATATATATATATATATATGTATGTATATGTATATATGTATATTTGTATATATATATATAGAGAGAGAATAATTGGATAGCATTAAATATTTATTTTGTTAAGACAAAAATTACCACAAGGTGGTGGCCCTGGTGCTCTCTCTCTCTCTCTCTCTCTCTCTCTCTCTCTCTCTCTCTCTCTCTCTCTCTCTCTCTTTCTCTCTCTCTCTCTCTCTCTCTTTCTCTCTCTCTCTCTCTCTGCTTAAAAATGAATGAATAAAATATTTAAGTTCCATTTCCCGGGCTGGAAAGATGGCCCAGCGGTTAAGGCACTTGCCTCCAGTGCCTAAGGCTCTGGGTTTAATTCCCCAGGACCCACATAAGCCAGACCCATAAGACAAAATTAAAGTTGAATGGGACATTACTGAATAACTTAGCAAAATAAAAGAAGTTTGTGGCAGTGTTTATTTGATGTATATAAGTGACAATATGAGGTATAAATTCTATGATAGTTCAAGTTGCCTCCCTATACGTTATGCCAAGAGATAGTATTGATTTGCTAATTGAAATATTATTTAATATGTCTTATAATCAATGTGCTGATTTCTCCAAGGGAAATTACATTTCACATTATACTATTCTTCAGAGTCAATATTGTTTCAAAAAGTTTCACAAACATTTCTAGAAATTGCCTAGAGAAATTTTGATCAGAAAAACTCTCACTGTGATTCAAATATGGGTCCCTGCCAAAGACTCCAAATAGTAGTTATAGACTTAGTCATAGAAAATTATGAGAATTTAATAATAGAAGAAAGTTTTCTGTGATGCACTTTTAAAACTCTTACAGCAAACAGAAATCAATATTAACACATTAAATTATTTTGCTTTATATGATTATTTTATTTTTAAATGTTGATTTAGTTTTTCTAAACAAAATCACTACAACATGTGACATGTTAATACTGACGTTACATTTTTTTTATTTAATACTGAAAAAATGTGGATGTGGATATTTATATAATTTTTTAGCATAAGAATCATTAGATATTTTAAACATAAATTTCTCATGAATCTAAGCAGTAATATATATTTATATGTACATATTAATTAAAAATTTCGGGAAACTTTCAGATTTAAAAACATGTCAAAATATGTGTTTATGCATATTCATATTGATTACCATATTTAATTGACAGATTAGGAATTTAATCATAAGTTGTGTTTACAACCTTGATGATTAATAAAATTATACCTTTAGGTATCAGAATATGTTTAAGTATTATCTTTCATATTTAAGTATTTATATTAAATTGAATGACTTCTTGCTTTCCTAAAGTATTTCTGTATTTTACTCTTTAAAAATGAGGTACTTATTCTATTTGACATATAAATGTTTTATTCCTCTGAAAAAAAAGTTCAAGAAAAAAGAATTCTCTGCTATAATTATTCAAAACATAAATTCAAATTTGATGGTAGTCAGTCTTATGTGGCTACCGCTAAGTTCTCTTCTTATGTCAGTAACCTGGAAACCAGATTTGCTAAAGCACTTGACAGCACAAAACAACCTTTCATCTACAGAATTTCATGAGCTACAGACTCTATCTCATATAATGACAGAAAATCATTGAAACAAAAATGCTTACCATCCTGCAATAACAATGAAAAATGCATTTACCCTGAACCCATACATCCATTATTACTTAACCTCGGGGATGTAAAGGAAAGAAATAGTGAAACTGAAAGATTCCTTGGGTTAATTTACAGGCTCCCCTGTATCACTGTGGCGATGTCAGTCAAACAGAACAAGGCAAAAATGACACTTTATTTTTATTATTTACCTGTAAAGCCAGTTACACAAATTGGCACATATATAGGGAATTTTCTTTTAGGGGCAAGAGACTTTGGTTGGACCTTACTCTCTGTTTCTCTGTCTCTCTGTGTCTATCTCTGTCTCTCTCTGTCTCTCTCTGTGTGTCTGAAATAAGTAAATATAAAAAAATTAATAAAGTAGAATTAAAATCCACAAACAATGGTTGAAATATAATTTCAAATGTTTAAAAATAGTTACAAAATGATGTTGAAAATGCTAGCATTATTCATTGTACACTCTAGGAAAAAATTTGCTTATATTCTAAAAGTTTAAGTTTAATTATATCATATACAGTGGTGTATTATAATGCTAATTAATTTATAGATGTTCTAATACAAGTCCCAGAGTTGTCATTTTGACCCTCTCTAAGAAATATGGTAAGATTTTAATGCTCTATGTGAGCCATGTTTCATAGAGAGTGAATACAGCTAAATGGCCATTGGTAATTCTAAACCAGACATGCTTTACTCCTGCACCATTAAAATCCTTGATACTACTGTTTAATAATGAAGACAACGAAAGACTCTGAATTGCCTCTAGGTAAGCATTCAGCAATCACTTTAGGAAATTTTACAAGTGTTTTCTTTCCAATTTTCAAAAATGCTTTGAATTAATTTTTGAAGAAACCCACTTTAGGTGAAAAATTAAGCCCATATATAATCATAGTAGAAGTTGAGCCTATTGTGTGATCAGAACAGAATAAGTAAAATGTGCGTAGATTATGATAAACCATTTTGTAAGTATAAAGTATATTACTTGAATAGTCATTTAAGGAAAAATAATTATGTAGTCAAGTAAAATTATGCACCCTTGTAGGTGCATAATTTTAGGGGCTGAAGATATTGCTTACTGGTGAAAGGTGCTTGCTTGCAAAGCCTAAAGCTTGGGTTCAATTTCCCAGTATTCACTTAAAGTGAGATCCACAGGAGACCCTGAAATTCCCATACTCAATCTCTCTTTCTGACTCCCTCTTTCTCTCTGTCTTTCTCAAAGAAATAAATAATACATCATTTAATATTTTCATATTAATAATTAATACAAAACTAGTAATTCATAAACAAAACCAATGCTGGTGGTGATGACAATCAACTGAGTGTTTGCATATTAAGAAACTCAGTTCACTTGCTTCCTGTTGAAATTTAAGCAGTTAGAAAGTAACTGCCCAAATCCAACACACCGCTCATCCACAGGATTGGGACTCATTTGATCTGATTCTCATGATTTTCTGTTTCCTACCTATTTAAACTTCATAGAACTCTTTTTTTTTAATTTGTAGAATTCAGCAATTAAAATCTGTAGTCAGTTCTATCTATCCTGATATCTGCCTTTTTGAAAATTAAATAAATTTAAATTTAAATAATGAAAAATCAGGAAATAAATAAAAATGTTCACCCTTGTCAGATGATGCCAAAAATTAAATCATAGTCTAAAAACTTATTTATAAATGATGAATCACTGTATGTTATTTATTCCTCTAAATATCAGGGACTGATGGCACTGGGAGCTATCAGTGTTATGTCAGATCAAAGATTATTTATTTTTTTTTTATTTTTATTTAGTAGAAATTTCACTGAGGGCCCTCCTAAGTGGGATGTTGGTATTCACCATGGCTTTTTTGGGTTATGAGTGTGAGAGCAGCAGTCAGCCACCCTGTGGTTCTTACCACTCCATCTTCCCCAAATTCCCTGAGCCTTGGTGGTTTGTTTTTTCTACTTTGGTGTTGAGCTTTTAGCAGCCTCTAGATTTCTGCTTTAAGATGTTTTCAGTGTCCTTGGTGTCTGTCTCCATTGCCCTGGATCAGCTTGTCAGGCTGGATGTGGGGTCAGCATTCTTGTTCATCTCACCACATCCTCTGGAGTTTCACCTGGGAACTAGCTGTTGTGGACAGGTGGCTCATCTCCTGATAGAGAGTAAGCTACCTTTTCTTGTCTTGTTGCTAGATTTTTGTTGTCCTTTTAACTGAAGAAAAACAGTACCCAGAATCTCCTAAAGAGAGTGATATCAGCATACAGCATATGTTGAAGGGGATAAGCATAGTTAATTTAGAGAGATGTAGATGGATGCAAGCCTCTCTTTTGGCCAGACTACTGAGAGCTTCTTATTGGAGTCCATGGTTCTGGTCTCTATGGGATTGTGACTCTGTTCCAAGTTCCAGCTATGGGTTCTTTTTCACTGAACAGGTCTCTTACCCAATCAGTGGGCCCTTGGTTACCCATCTAAACTGGGTGCTGTTATTGCACAGGTGTGTGCATCTTTTCAAGCTAGTTGCCTCCTTATAGCATTGTCCTGCTTTCTCATTTTACCATTTTACCCAGTAGCTCATGTAGTGGTTTAGAGCACTGTAGGTATTAACATCATCTGGGAATCTGCTTCCTTCCAGATCCATCCCAATCTCTTAATGTTCTGAGTCAGCCACATGTGGTGACTTCAGCAGTAGGGTCATCCATTTTATTTCAGGCTGTTAATCAAGTGTTTTGACAGTAGCTTAACATGTTTTAGTGACCTCATAGAACTCACTGATCAACAGCTCAAAGTGTGTAGTAACCCATTTCTGGTATTTCATTTTTTCCTTTAGTTGAACAAAAATTATGAACTTTTAACCTTTCTGTAATTCTCTTAACTTCACTTTCTTGAACATTCTACTTTCACAGTATGTGAAGTTTTCCCTAAAGTAAATTTGATTGGTTCTATCAGAGAATATTACATTTCCCATATCATAGAAGTGAATAAAATGTCCCATGCCTCGATTAGTTAAGATTACTGTCTTTCAACATCTTAATCTTATTCTTGGTCTGTTTGGATTTCTCTCTCTCTCTCTCTCTCTCTCTCTCTCTCTCTCTCTCTCTCTCTCTCTCTCTCTCCTCTTCTTTCTTTCTTTGATAGAAATAGATAAGGAGAGAAAATGGACCCATGGGGTCCTCTTACCACTGCAAACTTACTCCAGATGCATGAGCTACTTTGTCATCTAGCTATTTATGGGTACTGGGGAATCAAACCTGGTCAAGCAACATTAACCACTAGGTTAAAAGTAATTTTACATTCAATAAAGTTCATTTAATTATACTAACTTTAAATAATATATATGATATAGTTCATTGATTTCATAGGTCAGGAAAGATGACAAAACAAATGACTTTATGATATAAGCCAATAAAAGAAAGAGAACGTCTTTATTTACAGACTGAATATCAGTGAAATTGAAAGAATGCATAATGAAACATACGTATATGAACAGCACTGTTAAGATTTACAATGGGTAAGATTACATAATAATAATTATTACAGAAAATACCTGTATGCTTTAACACTTATTTATTTATTTATTTATTTATTTATTTATTTATTTATTTATTTACCTACTTACTTATTTACTTTTCTCTCCAGAGGGTAGACTGATATATTTTGATGTCAAGTTCATAAGAAGTAGACTTGTGATGGTTAGGTTTTGTTGTCAATTTGATTTTTTTAATTGTCTTGAGCATGTTTATAGGAAGGCAGCCTCTCAGTAGGGGGCAGGATGTAAGAAATATCAGGAGAGCTAGAAATTAACATCCCTTCTTGTGTAGGCAGCACAGGTGGGAAATTCCAGAGATTCAGGAAGCCATTAAGTCTAGGATAGGGTTGCAAGACCCCAACCTAAGGCTATATAATGAGAAAGAAATCTCCTTTGTGCTCCCCTCTCCCCTGACCATTTGCTGTTCTGTGTGTGTCATATTGGTGACAATCTCTCTCTCTCTCTCTCTCTCTCTCTCTCTCTCTCTCTTTCTCCTTGGACCTGTGAAAGGGGGCCAGACTCTCTCACCATTATGAACCTCCTCTGGATCTGTAGCTTCAATAAATCCTTTCTTCCCATAAACTGTGTCTATTTGGAGATTCATCCCAGTCATGTGTTGCTGACTATGTGTCATGGTGATATGAAGTTAAGATGTCTAAATAATAATATATGCTCAATGAGGACACTAACCTTATTAAGTTTTCACAGGAGTCTGTGAGTTATTTGCTCTTGAGTTAGGGAAGGATGAATGAAGAAGTAAAATTCCAGTAAATTTTTTTTTAATATTTACATGGGATTAAGTCCCACATGAGCACAAGTGTTTATAATTTAGTGAAGCTAGTTATTTGACAAATAAAAGTAAGAAAAAGATACAAGTCAGGGCAAGTATTTATTTTTGATGGATTATGAAAAGATCATCAAAGAATTTCAATTTTAAAGTAGTTTTATTAATTTGAGTGAGAGAGAATAAGTGGGCAGGGCAGGGTCTACTGTTGCAGCAACCTCCAGATGTGTGTACTACTCTGTACATCTGGCTTTATATGGTTACTAGAAATCCAAACAGGCCATGGGAGGCTTTATAAGCAAGCACCATTAACCACTTAGCCATTTTCACAGCCCGAAAATTCAATAAATGTTTGATAGCATATCATGTGCATTTATAGTAACAAGAATATGACTGTTTAGAAAAATGATAGCTACTTCTACAAACTACATAGAGCTCGTGATTGATACTCACTCCTAGTCATTGACCTGTCATAATTCATGACATCAAGAACTATAAACTTCCTGCTACACCTCTGAAATGATAAACCTCTGAAATTAGGCATTGCAGCAATCTTAAGTCCATTCCAACTTAACTTGATATTACATTTTGTCACCAGGAAACTATCTTGATTCAGAAATACACTACCCTGGAAATCTTACACTGTAATATTCTACTTAACTGATATTGTCTCCTTTCAGTCATGCTCCCAAGAAAGGATTACTCAGACATATTTCTTAGTAAAACAAGAGATCTGGAGAGGCTACATCATTTGCAGGATTGTGATTGTGAAACCTTTCTCATGTCTGCAGCGAAATTTATTGATAGACAAAGAACAGAGATCAAAGAATGAGGATATGAGGTCACTCACTGTCTAAGGCAAGGAAGGAAGGCATAAATTAGCACAGACCAACTGACTCAGTCAGAACAGCATGCTGTTTGACCAGGTCACTAGTGACAGTGTATTTTTGTGTTTCTTCCAAAGCTCTCTCAGATGTCTTGATGCTGGTAGATGTGAGCTGTTTTCCAAACATATGCGCTGTTTTCAACATCAGCATCTCTGACTTTTGTCAGTTAGGCATCCTGCATGGCTATACTGGAATTTCCTACATGGTATTAATATTTTAATTAATATTAATGTTTATTTGCCAAATTATTTTTCCTAACATACCTACCCTTTTAATGTCTAAATAAAACTATAAAACATACAATAAAATATGTGTAATACAAGTGATTAAAGACTAATAAGTATCTATTCAAACAACAATAAAGTAATACTCAAGAATTTATGCAAAACAACTACAGGAGGACATCATGAACATTTAAATGTGTCAAAACTAACCATGGAGCATAGAGGCCTCAGTCATTCACTGTGAGGTATTCGGGAAGCTTGTCTTAGGGTATTTGTCCCCACTCTGTGGCTCTTTCAACCTTTCTATCCCCTCTCTTCTGCTTTATTCCCTGAGACATGGCAGACCAGTTGGCAGTCTGAATTAGCATTAAGATCTCTGTAGCCTCTGGATTTCTATTTGGGTAGGTTTTGATTGATCAACATCACAGGAGGGTCCCAGGATAATGAGAGCCAGGGAGAGGGGGCAAAAACTGCTATTGTTTTATAAAATAAAATTTAAGAAAAACTATAACCATGAGTGTTGTTATGAATCCGAATTAAATAAGAACTCCTTTGTTGACGTTCCAACCAAATTGAAAAGGACAGAGAACTTATGTAACATCATTGTTTGCATAAAGGTAAGAACTACTATGCAGAAACTAAAATGAGCAGAATCACTAGGAGTGATTTGAGAGAGAGACTTCAGTGAGGAATACAATTGCATGACCCCACATGTTTCCTAAACTACAGAAAAACAACCTGGACACCGCAACTGTCTAAGCTTGCATGAACATAGAAGAGAACATGGTTCTAATGAGACCTTCTGTAGATCACTTATTGCTGAAGAAACCTTAGGGCACACTTCTCACTGTGTTGTGATGACAACTACACAGGAGGAAATATGAGCAGTTCAAAACTGTAAATTGTGTTACATATATTGGAAAATTGCCAATTAACAAGGGGACTGCAGTAAAAAAAGCACTTTCCATGTATAGTTTACAGGAATACACAAGTTTGGAAAACAGTCTTTCCCCACAAAAGTTAAAACTTGAGATGTGAGACAGACTTAAACTGATAGATGCTATATGTTGATTTTTGACTGAGACAAGCTTTAAGTGCTCTCTTAAACTAACCATACTTGAAGATGTCCTCATGAGTTTCTTATTTCTAGCTCATGACATTTTATAGTCTTTGAGCATAATTCCTCAAACACAACAGGTGATAAATCATGTTGATTAAATTAGCAAATAGCTTAAAATGTTTATATTCATGATATAAATGAAAATAGGCTGAAAATTTTATCAAATTTCTTTTTAAAATCATAGAACCAAAAGAACTTATAATTTTCAGTTGTATGTGTGAGAGGAACAGAAAACTTCAAAACGCTATTACTCTAGCCTTAAGTTCTAGGTTAAAAAAAGTGTACGTTACATGAATTTATATATATATATATATATATATATATGGATCATTCCTACTATAATTGTCATAAATACTAAATTTACAATATTCTTTTGGTAGGATACCTTATTTGTTAAATTATAAGATAAAGGATAATTTGTCACAGCAATCTGTAGTTAATACATATAACTGAGTTGATTTTTTGTGTGTGTGCATATGCATATATAGTTGATAATTTCATCTATTTTCTGAAAAGAGTTTTTAAGAATTTTTGATATATTTATTGTGCAAAATTAGATACATTGTATTAGTAAATATTACATTGGTATCCCTATTCCCTCCTCCCTATCCCCAAACCACTGGGTATCCTCCTCGGTGGGCATAGTGGCTGGTTCCATGTGGTAGGAGGTTATGGATACTACAACCAGCAGCCAGGTTTTCCCCCCAACTTGTATGTTGTTGCTAAGGGGGCCAATGTCTCTGGATGTTCTGTCCCCTCTTCTGCTTAGTTCCCTGAGTCATGGTGGGTGAGATTTAAGACTGCTTTATTGTTGAGATATTTATGGCCTCTGTACTTCTGCTTTAGATTGTGTTGGAAATTGTTGGTTTCTGTCACAGTGGCTTCTCCTCAGTTGACTGAATAGCTGTGCTGATAGGTCTCTTGGTTTCCTTTCACTCTCTCCAGGGTATCATTTAGGGCCTACACTATACATAATTGCTTGCATTATCATTATTATTTTGTCTCTATATAGTGAAACACATTTGAGTCAGTAAAGGGTTAAAAGATTTTAAGATGAAGATATTTGCTTTAAATTCACTGCATGGAAAAAATAAAATGTCAGGTAGAGTTATAAAGAAGTTGACAAGGATGTTAGGTAACTACCTCACGCTGACTTGTGAGTGAAAATGGATCTGGCCACTTAGACAGATATGGCAATTGCTAAAACATTGGTCATCAGAGCAGCTGAGAAAATTACTAAAATGGACAGTCACAAATGCATTTCCAGGCCATTAGACAATGGTACATCCAGCTAGATTTTAACAGATGTTCTGAGATTCCTGTAAAATATTAAAATGGCTATTAATTCAATCACAGGATTGCAAGTGAAGAGGCAGCCTGATTTATTGCACCTTGCGCAGCTGACAGCAAAGGTCCATTGAAGGAAGAATGAATACACAGGAAGCCTGGAGCAGCTTGCATTCTTGGGCTTTGGGCCAGTGCCCACCAGCCTTTCCCTAGGTTGTGTTACCATGTAAATGCAAGAAAAGGCATGCTCTGCATCTGAATGAACATGGACTATGGAGAAATGGAAAAAGTGCAAACATACCACACACACACACACACACACACACACACACACACACACACACACACGTACACACGTCACCACCTAGAAACAAACCGTAGTATATCCAGTAGAATTTATAGCTTCTAAGTAAGAAAATGAAATGGATTAATTCAGTAGTGTCAACGAATACAGCATATTGAGACAAGCTGGTGGATTCCATAAGGTAGTAATGAATTAAAATAGAATAAATTAATATTTACTTTAATCTCATGTATAGCTTATTTCATACTTTAAACAATTAAGAGTTAAAGAATGCATTGTTGAGCTACATTTAAAGATATAAGAATTATATGAAGGAAAATGTGAGCATGTTTATCATTCAAAAAGAAATATGATTCGTATATTCAAAGTAAATTGTGTCTTGTTAACTTAAAATGCAATCAAATAGAATTAATTCTGTGTTGCAAGCATAAAACCAATTAATTTTACAAATGTCTAAAATAATTTGAAATTTATTATCTATCAACTAAATAATTTTAGGAGCTCTCTTTCTTCACCTCTTTATTAAATAATCAAAATGTTGTAACAAACTGCATTTTATTGTCTATATTTGAAACATTTACACCAAAAGGAAACATATTTCATTAAATGAGAACCGCAGTTCCTAAAGAAGTCACTTATAAATTCCTTTCATGATTTGGGTATAAATTTGATCTTCCTTTGTGTTGTATTCATACACAAAGGCATTATTGATGTCTACCAGATATTTCTTGGTCTTCTCACCATATATCAGGGGTCTCTTTTTAATTGGCTTTGAATTTAGGAACGTGAGAATTATTTTGGATAAGAGTTTCCTAATTTAAGTGATAAGAGATATGTTCCGTATATGTGATTTAAAATTGGCTGTTTTATTTTCTTTTTTTCTCTTGTACCATACTAATCTTGGAAGCATAGTCCTACAGTAAGGATAATGCTGTGCAAAGCAACTCATGTTGGAAATGTAAAATGATCACATATACTTCTTGTTACTAAGCAACTGACACTAGGAAGTCTCTTACCCTGGGTAGCCAAGAATACCTTGACACAAAATTGGCAATAACAGAGTACAATGCTACCATGACAAACAACCGAAAAAAAAAAAAGGATGAAGTATAATTTAGAAGTCCTAAAGTGAAAAGATAACTGGAGAAAATATTATTTCTGTCTAAAATTGAATAGTGATCCAAAAAATCTGTGAAAAAGAAACTGATATAATGATTGCTTCTGATTAAAGAGAAGTCTGTAGAAGCAGTGCACGTATACTTACTTCATATACTTAGATATGAAGTTATAAAAGATTAAGTCATGATTGCTATTTCCTACAGATATGCAATAAAAATATTGGAAGTGGATTGTTAGATTTGATAACAAGAATGAGAAGAGTAGGGTCATGGACTGGGGCTATTTGAAGAAATACTTGATTCTCAAATATATTAATTCAACACAAAACAAAGACTTTTCAGCATATAAAATATGTAAAACTCATTACATGAATGAAGAAAATAGTCATATTCATTTCCCATTTATTGTGTAAGCATATATAAAAAAGATTGCAGACTATTAATATTGTTTTCATCAAATAATGTCATTCTACTGAAATAAAGAACATAGGGAAAAATGTTAATCATTTTTGTCAATAAAAGAAGCTTCAGGAAGGAAAATAATTTAATTTGGTTATTATACCCAGAGGATAGAGTCCATCATGTCAAGGGATACATGGAGAGAGCAGGAAGTCACTATCACATCAATGTAAACACGAAAGAAGTAGAAAGAACAGCAGGTGTGACTGGACTATCAAACTTCCATAGCCACCTCCAGAGACACACCTCCTCCACCAAAGGGTCTACCTCCTTAATATTCCACAATATTTAAGTGGCACCAGCAGCTAGTGATTTAATATTCAAACATGTGAGTCTAGGTTGGTCATGTTTATTCAAATAGCCACAGCTTTGTAAGTGCCTCAGCGAGAACATTCTTGTGTGAGGCTCTGGGTTTAATCACCAGCAGAGAAAAATTATAAATAAGAATGAATGAGCCACAGGCCAATAGCTATCTTCCTGGCAGAACCCCACAGGCAGTGATGGGATAAGCAAGAGACCTATAACCACAGCCAATCAGTTAACCCAGGATGAACCAGTGACACAGACACTAATGATTTTAAACACCACCGCAAGCAGAAGTACAGAAGCTCCTAAGGCCTCAATAACAAAGCAGCCTTAATACTCACCCACCATGACTCAGGGAACTGAGTGGAAGAGGGGGCAGAAAGATTGTAAGAGACATGATGGGGGAGAATACCCAGAGACATCGCCTACCTCAGTAACAACATACAAAGGGGGGTGCAACCACATTGACTCCTAGGCTATTCACAACCCCCTATCCCATGGACTGATCCAGACTGCCCACGGAGGAGGATATCCAAAGGATCAGGGACAGGGAAGAGGGAAATAGGGGAAATGGAGACACCAACACATTATTCCCTTGTTAAGTGTATCTAATTATGGATAATAAAAATTAAATTAAAAAATGAAAAAAGTTAAGATATACATATATGGGGTTGCTCACTAAAATTACTATGAATGTACTTATTGTCATATTGTTGTATCAAAGAATGAAAGAATGGTGGAAGCTGTTTAAATTTGAAGGAGCTGTGGAGAATTGTAATCATTAATGAAGACGCTAAGAATTGGGGGAGGCAATCAACAGCTTTTAATTTGGCCAAAAAATCCGCTCAGTGACAGAGAGCCCTTAATTGGAACGGGGATTTCAGGGTCAAATTCATTTGAACCAAAATCTTGGGACCCCCACAGAGAAATGCACTTTACAAGTGATTTATAAAGAGGCTACTAACAATAGAATCTAGACAATTCAGGAATGTGTATCTCGGATAACCTATACTGATCTCACTCTCTGATGGAGATTCTGTTTGTATTTTTTCAGATGGCAGCAAGAGAGCTGTGGCTCTTCCAATCCTACCAAGGACGCTCAAAGGCCAATAGCTGACATCCTGGCAAGAGATGAGCCACCACAGACCTACTGTGGAGGATCCACATGGAGCCCTGCAGAGAGTGGTATGATAAGCAAGAGACCCACAACCACAGCCATTCAGTCAACCCAGGATTACCCAGCTAGACAGATACCAAACAATCTTCAACACAACCTAAAGCAGAAGTACAGAGACCCACCCTAAGACCTTAACAATAAAGCAGCCTTATTACTCACCCACAATGACTAAAGGAACTGAGCGGAAGAGGGGGCAGAAAGATTATAAGAACCATGATGGAGAAGAATATCCAGAGACATAGGCCCCCTCCGTAAAAATATACAAAGGGGGTGGAACTGGGTTGACTCCTAGGCTATCCATAACCCCCTACCCCATGGACTGATACAGACTGCCCATGGAGGAGGATATGCAGCTGACTGGGGACAGAGAGGAGGGAAATTGGGGTATTGGGGACATCAACACAGTATTCACTCATTAAGTGTATCTAATTATGGATAACAAAATAAAAGAAACTTAGTGTCTCTATTTCTACCACCAGGAAGTAGGTAGAACCTGTTTTTCTAAACTAAGCTTAAAAACAACAGAAAATGATCTTGTTGAGATAGAAATAATGATTCCAGAAGAAAAAGAAAAAAGACACCTTTATTTATGTTCAGAAAGCAAAGTGAAGTCATCAGGACCTGCTTTTGAGAAGATAAGAAACTCAACCAGAAATTAGAGATTCTAAGCTCAGTGGTATGACCCCATGGGAAACTGTGGCTCAACAATAAAAGATATTGTGAATTTTATACAGAAATGCAATCTATATATAAACAATGTTCACGTACTGCTAATATTCATATGCACATGTGCAAAAAGTTTGTTTTCTTGGCTTCTTGAGCTGCCTTCACATGAGTCTTTCTGTAGTCATTGAACTGTCAGCAGATGCAATAGGTCCCAGCACTGTGGGAGACTCTCACTGACAATCTACAGTGTTCATTTTCCCCAGCTACAGTGTACTTTGAAGCACATGTTGAAATGGAGTATCTATCATCCATCAGCCTTGGCCTTGACTGAAGCCCATGAGCAGACACACACTCATCTGACTACACCAAGTAATATGAACAAGAAAAAGTCTCAGAGCTGTGCAAAGCTGCTGTTGCACTGAAATTACTTAAATAATCTGGCAAATCTAGACTCGGAAAAATGGAGCCAAGATTTTCATTCTTCTGCTCCTTAACCCATGTGTCAATAATGTATTAGCCAGCCTTTTCTCACACTTTTTGCACATGAGACAGTGAAATGATAGAAATCAATTTCCATTTTGGCATGCTGCTCAGAGTGTCAGGAGGTGGTACTGCTTTTAATTCCAATGAGAAAGTAGGTGACCTCAAATTCCTTCTGATGAAAATAGCTATAAGTTGGAGATGAATAATAGAATGAGTGTCTCTGAATATTTAAACTATAATACAAAATGTGTACCAACCGCATAAAATGGAAAAGTCACAACTTCATATTCATCCAGAGCAATGGGTCTTGAAGAGTCCCAATGGAAGTAACTGTACCTGGATATTACCTCCAATAAATTCCAGCACAAACTGAATAAAAGATATTAAGTATTTTAAGTTTAAATATTAATAAATATATGTAGAAACATTTGTGCACACATAGGTGTATATATATTCATATATACATATATATACACATTTTGTAAAAAATTGCACAAAAATATAAATAAACATAGTTATACCACTTTCAAATTAATGACCGTTTGACAGTTATTTAATATGAACAACCTAGGAATTTGAATATAAGAAGTGATCTTAAATTTCTGCATGAAAATTTCAGCAGTGTCCATCAATATAGACAATGAGACTTGCAGTCATTCATCCAATAGAAGGCCTGCTGCTTCTTCAGGCATATCCTGAAATACAGAAGGTAATTCTTGGAGCTGTTGGTGCTCCTCGGGCTGCTACTCTTGCATTCATTTGGTGTTTTTATTAAGCAACAAATGCAGCAGTGTGTGTGTATGTTGAGAGAGGAATCAACAATAAACGAGCAAAGAACCCTGACTCCAAAATATTTCTTAAACCTTTGCTCAAAGGAAGAGATTTAAAGTCAGGACTGATTGAATTCTGCCAATTCAAAAACCACTGTGCGTGCACACACACACACACACACACACACACACACACACACACACACACACACCTACACACTACATTCAGATTCTATATAATCTAACCTGTTCCTTTCCACATATTTGTAGGTACATCATCACTTTTAACATCAGTTGCTTTTCACCATGGTGTCATGCACATTCACACATGGAGCTGGACGAGGAGTCTAACCATGAAGTCAGTAACAAAAGCATCTCATAGAAATATTCTCAGAAAAGTTATTTGTAAGATCCATAAGAGGCATTCTCACAATTATTTCCCATATTGCATAACCACTGAAAATGAATGCTAGCTCACATTTCTTTGTTAAGATAAACTCTTAAAGAAAATATGAAGCATATGTTCTTGAAATGAAAGCCATGGTCCTGACAAAACATTAAAAATGAAAATGTGACTTCCGAGGAAAAAAGTAAAAGAAACCAGTGTATATACGTAATAATAACAAGAGGTTTGCTTCATAAGATATAGTTGGGTTCAAGAAAGAATGATTGGCTAGCAAGGTAGAAAGAAAAGACAAATTAAAACATAGATTCAAAATCCAGTACTCTGGGTACATGAAATGTCATTGTGACTTCTGGGAATGGTATTCAAGGACAGAACTGGACACATTATGTTACAGCCAGCATAAAATGCTGAGTAACTGCAACAATAGAATCATTTGAATGTCAGTTCTGAAAAGTGTGGGATTATTATCCAGGTCATTCAGACATAATGGAAGACCTAGAAATACCAGATTGTGTAAGAAATAGATAGTGTGCAGTTAGTTATTTTTGGGTGAATACAAATTGGAGGCCATCATATAAGAAAGGGAATTTTTGATCAAATGTTAAAATGAAAATAACAGACCCATTTTCTGTTACCAAAAAATGAGTAAAAAACTGATAAGGTGAAAAAGGGATAATGTATACTAATTTTCTTATATTCTCCATGTCTCTTTTAAAATAGCCAAGAATGTTAAAGTTCTTTAAGAGAGAGCTTGTTAAGAGGAATAAAATAATGCCTTATTTTTCAAAAAAATACCAAATCAATTCAACAAAACATTATTATACTATGTATGATATAATGACTTATGTCAAAACTGCAATGGTTACAAGAAGATAGAATGTTTATGAAACACGACCACTTATCAAAGTGATGCCTCATTAGTTTGTTTTGTTAGAAACATCAATATTTCAGAGTTTCCTATTCTGCCATCCACACAATCACAGAAAAGTCTAACCACACTGATGACTTTTTTAATGTGCTCTCACTGAGCTTAGGACTTCCATTATAACAAGATACTAGCAAAATAATATTTTATATGATAAGAAAGCAATGAAGTGATTGAGATGATCACTTTCTTTTATTTATGGGACAGGAGACAAATCGCTTTCAATCTTTAAAAATTATAAGTAGAGAGTTTTATTATGAAATTTCCATAACATATATGTCAATATACATAGTTTTCTCTTCTGCAACTTTCCACTTTGCCCTTCACTCTTCCAAGAATTTTCATTCTGCTTTTCTGTCACGTGAATTCCATTTCTTTCTATGTCCCCCATCCTCCATTAATTTCTTTTTTTCTCTCCCTTCCATCCCTGTCGAGTTTCACACTCTTACCACATAAACATATCACATGATAGGTTTAATTCAAAAACACATTTAAAAAAGTGTGCTTTGTCACTATGGCAGTACCTGTGGTAAGCCTTTATCCGTTTCAGAGGTACTGAAATTATTGTTTACACAGTAAGAGCAGAAAGGATACTTACTAAGGATATCTATCACCAAAGGTACAAATTCTACCTAATGTACTTTAATGGATGATCAGGTATTCATAAGCATCTTTCAAGAGCAGTCTTCATTTGTACTGAATTTTATTTTCTGCTTTGTCATATTCCCCCTTACTGACTACTAACAAAAAGTGGCCCAAGTATCCCATATACAGAGTAAAGAAGCAGGATGGAATATTTATGCATTAATTTCTTCTGCATAGCTCTATCTAAAACATCTGAAATAATATAGTGGAAGAACTCTTAATTTTTGGTTATAATTTCAGAGGGATAACTATGGTTTTTTAAGCTCCATTTGTTGGGCAGAAGACCATGTCAGTGACAGTGTATGATGAGGATGTTTTCACAAAATGTGGCTCACAGGAAGAAGAGAGCTAAGCTAGAGGCGTCTTCGTGTTGTCATTTACAAGAACAGAAAGCTGGGGAAAGAATGAGTATGTCATTCAAAGGCAGGAACCTACTGACCTATTTCTTCCACCTAGGAGTCAGCTCCTAAAGTATACAGGAAATCTCACAGTAACAACATAGTTGCAGGCTAAGCATTCAATACATGGGCCAAAAAGGGTTGTCATATGGATACCATCACAGTCTCTCTTGGGGACAGAATAGCATATGCGTAGTTACAGATCATCTCTGAGTGGTTGTTTATGCTTTCCAATACTGAACTATTTTCATAGCCTGTTCTCCATTCTGTAGCTCTGCTAATGCTGCCTGATAGAATGGCAGAACAACCCCTCTGCTCTTGAGAACTGAACAGGACAAATGAGAGCATCCCTTAGGCAGGTATAGAAATACCAAATCCCTTTCGTGGGAATACTGTATTACTGCAGGTCTCCCAGAGATGCTCTGATTATCTAATACCTATTACTGTCTTTGTTAGCCTCTTCCTCTAGTTTTTCTGGACATTTTTCTTCCAACCTGCATTGCTACCCGAATCCTCCTTCTGAAATAAGACTAAAGACTAAGATTTCTTAGACAGGAAATGAGCTATGTTAACTAGTATAATTTTGTCTTTCAAAGTAAGGAATCTTGTTTAATTATATCACAAGCATAATAATAAATAACTTGAAAATTCCCTTCACCCAAAGAGGGTAGAATCTTCTGGGTTAACATTTCTGGATTTCCTCAACCTAGTATTTGTCTAGGGGGGGAGAATAGATAGAGAACGACACATGATATATCAGAGCTAAAGCAATGGCTTCTCTCATAAACAAAAGAAAACTTCAGGGAAGGAGATAAAGTAAGATGCATACCTACTAAAATAATGGACAAAAATGGGGGGGGTAAAGCCAGTCTTTACCAAATGCTAATGAATTAATTGGATGCAATCAATAAAATGTATAATTGAACTGTGACTGTGGTGAGTTTGTTACTGGTACTATGTTTGCAAGCAAAGTATTTCATGCTAGATATGTAAGATAGATTCCTGTTTATAATGGAGTACATTTTGATGTGTAAAAGTTTGAGTTACTGTAACATCAGCTTTAAAAAAAAACATTCTAACTCACCATTGTTTTTCATTTCTTTCTCCATTAGCTAGCAACTTGTCAATAGAACTTGTTAAAATAGACCTATAGCCTTTATGCATATTTTAAATATTATGATAGATTATTAAAAAAATAGTAATGCAAAGATAAGTGAGGTTAAACAAGTGATACTATAAATCATTTAAATTTAGATTTTGAAACCAGTTAGAGATAAAACAAGCAAAGTTATGAAAGATTGAGTATAAGACTGTGAAATGCTAAGAGAAATGCTGAAGTCTTGCAGGGTGGCAACTATACATATGTTGAGGTCTTCTTTGGTTTGCAGAAATTAAAACAAAAATAAATAGAAATCAGAGTGAGGTGGTTTTAAGAATACCTTTTCTATGTGATCTTTCATTTGATTAAGTGACAATTTAAAGAATGCTCAACAGGTATTTATGAATCTGTAACTATGGGCATTGTCTATTCTTGAATATAGATAACACAAGTAGACTTGCATAAAAATTGATACTGAAAAATATTTTAAGGAGTGAAGGCATATACATTGAAACATCAATATTTTTCTTGAGATACTAAGAATTTATATCTGCAAGTCACTTGAATTTGAATATAAACATATGCAAAGTAACATATTATATTAAATAAATTATGTTTTATTTCACTATGTACCATATTAATTGAAATAGAATGTCCTCTGATGACAGGTTACAAACCTGAATATTAAAAGAAAAGGAAATGTCTCCTAGTGAAGGGGTCTTTTGGTTTCTACTGAAATGTACTACAATGTATCCAAATGGTAACACAAGTTATCAAATAGGGAAAAGAATGTAACATTCAAATATCCATTGCATTGGTGCACCAATGGGATGTGTTGATCATTCCTCGCATTGGAACATTTCAAATTCATCTATTGTTTTAAGAAGAAAATGAATAAAATAGTTTATTATATTTGGGACCAGTAAATTTCAGAATACTCTTATGTGTCAGTATTTTCTCAGTGATGTAAGAAGCAAACCAGCACACAGGTGGGAACGGAATGTCTGAAAAATAATTCTATATAAAAATTTGAAATTTCTGCTAATGGGCAGAGCAGAGGAGTACAAATATATAAATTAAAGATGACATTGGGGGAGATGTCACTGTTGTTCATTACTCATCTAGAGATGGAGCTTAGCTCAGATGACATTGTAAGGTAGAACATAAAATGAGTTGTATAATGGATTTAAATATATATATATTATTTATGAAACCAAAACTGATGAGATAGCATGAACTTCAAACTAATGCATTCACTGAATTAGGAAAAAGAGCAGAAGAGAGCAGGTGACTGTTTCATTGAATCCTTTGAGGAGCCAGGGAATGCTAACAGAGCCTCAAGGTCGGTGCTAGAATCTGAGTGCAGGCAGTGCAGAAGATGCAGAACAATTGAGACTATCCTGCCAGTTAGAAAAACAAAGCACTTTTAACTACAATCTGAGTAAAATTAGTATCATAGCTTTAGCTGCATAAATGGCTTAGTATAAGACAGTTAGATGGAGGCATTTACATTAATGATTCTGTGATAACTATAAAATACTTGCAATGTTATAAAACAATAAGTCCAATGCCGTATCTTTAATTAAATATTCTCATTTGTGTTTTTTTTAAATAGTTCTACATTGACATTGGGGAAAAAACAAGAAATAAAGCCTATACATATTTTCATAATTCAACTTAGAGAACCTAGTTCAGCCATTTTGAGTGTTTGAGTTTTTGAAAAAGAATAAAAGTTGGATTTTAAAATGATATTTTAGCATTTCCTAATAATGTAAAACAATATATTGTTTTGCAATTATTTGGAAATAACAATATTCAATAAATAAGAAATTTTTCCTTGAATAGCTTTACATTATACTAGTGTAATTAATTGTCCCATAAATATTATCCAAGCGTCTTGTCCTCCAAAATTCAAGTAATGGTATGATCCTGAAACAGAAGTAATGATAAAAACACAAACGACTGACATTCTCTCTCTCTCCCTCCCTCACTCACTTAACCACTCGCTTTTTCTTCCCTTCCTCTTCATAAGTAGATTATTATATTCTTAACTTATCATCTTCACCTTGCTTGTGCAATGTTCATAATGGTTTCATGAATACTAAGAATAGCTAATTATAACAAATAATTATGTTTTGACTCTTTCTCTGCCACTTACCAAATCTGTCATTTAAGAGAGATTATTATTCTCTTCAATGTCCTTTTTTGGAAGATAGAATCACTATGCTTACATCATGTGCATATTGTGATAGCTAGCAAAAAGCCCAAAATTGAGCTAAAGGATATAATTATAGATGAATTTTCAACAATTTTAAAGGGAGTAGAAGTTCTAAAATATCTTTTGCTTCATCCTACACTGCCTGGCATGCTCTAGAAACTTTAATTCAAAGTTCTTAAGGGTGGGGAAATGACTCAGTGATTAAGAGTGCTTTTGGCTTAACCATGAACTTCTGGAAAAGCTTGAGGCTCACTAACTTGGATTTCCCAGACCCACCTAAAAAGCTACACGCATATCTGTAATCCCAGAGGCAGACAAAATCCCTGTGGGTCCCTGAACTAAAGCAACTGCTCCAGGTTGAAGAAATGACTCCATCTCAAAGAGGTAAGTAAATGGAACAGAGAAGGCCACGAGAAGTTCCTCTTTGACATCCACATAAACGTGCATTGCACACGCATGCTTATACACTACACACATAATGCACCACTCTACAAATACTTAACACGTACAAACAGAGAGCAAGAGAGAAGAGAGAGAGAGAGAGAGAGAGAGAGAGAGAGAGAGAGAGATGGAGTGATAAAGTGAGAAAAAGATCTTAAAGCATGAGTGAAAATATTCCCTTGTGATGATTAGCCTGATGAATGTTTTGCCCCAGCTTGTAGAACTACTCCCCACATACCTGTACCGTGGACACTTCACATGTTGGCTTAAATAAGTAATTGACTAGGCTCACATAAGCATTCCTAAAGCAAGCTACTACTCCCCTGCATATAAGGGACACAGTGATTTTTAGGAACCTGGTGATCACTATTCAGCATCCTGAACAACTACTGACTGCTCCATACCTTTATTGCAGTGTTGGGGGAGGGGAGTGGCCAGTTTAATAAAAGCTTCCTGATCCTTTATATTATTGATCTATCAATCGAAATGATTATTCCTAATCAAAATGACATTATCTATTGTATGCCAGCCTCTATGCATTCTACTCATTGACACTGAGTAACAATCACTTCCCTAGTTCTAATGACCAAAATATGTGACTGAAAGTAATCTACAGATTCAACACGATTCTCATCACAGCCCAATGGCATTCTTCCCAGAGCTAGAAAACAATACTGAAACTTACACAGAAGTACTAAAGACCCAAGGTAGCCAAGGAAACACTAGAACAAGCAATGCAATGGCCACCATAATACCAGCACAGCCAAGGCAAAGCAGAAGACCACGTGTTACTGATAGAAAAATAAAAGTTAAAAAATAAGTGGAATAGAATATAAGATCCAGAAATAAATCCACAACTACACATTCACAGTTCCCAGACCTTTATCAAAGATGTTAAAATCACTCCTTGGGAAAGGTGAAGCCTTTTGAGCAAGAGGTCCTCAGAAAAGTGGATATGCAGAAGAATATAATTAGATTAATATTTCTCACTGGCACATGAAACTTTTCCCCTGGGGCAATGATAACACAAGGATTTTAATGCTCACAGGCTCTTGGTTCAAATGTTGACATTGCTCTTAAGTGGCAGTGGACTTTCATTGCTGTTTGAACCCTTGGGTCCTTAGTGGATGAGATCATGTTCCAATAGCACAAGGCACTCTGCAAAGCCAGGAGTGATAAAGATTGTTGATCTTTAGAGTCTTTTGAAAGATAGTAAATTGGAAAATTCTTTTTCTTAATATTGCTTACATATATTTCATTAAGTTACATGTTTTAGAATTTAAAATATCTAATTACTAATGTAATAATTTTATTAAAAGCATTCATTTTATTGATGACAGGCTAAGTATTAACTTCATTTTACAAAGGAAAAAAATTCTGGCTCAGAAATTTAAAATTAAAATCCTTATTTTCATAGAGTCAAATGTCATCAAAAGAAAATGCTGAAGACATTGAACGGTACTTGGAAAGGGAACATGCAGCTCTTCACAGCCCATTAGCCACTCAAGAAACAGATTTAAAAAGAAAAAAAAATGATGTATCACTGAAATTAACTTCATTGACATAGCTTCTGATTTACTATAGATCTGAAGATCACATTAAATATGAAATGTTTTTCTTCTGAAACATGTAAGAGGCTTCATTCTTAAGAGTGCTTCGGCTTGAATTTGATGTGAGGTCATGCTTCTTTTTAACAGAAGCATTTCTGATTATCATTCTAATTACAGCATCCACTCACAGTGAATGCTATTTTCTGCTTATTTCCATATACACTTCTTTGTAAATTAGATCAAACTTTCATTAGCTCAAAGGAATTTCAAAATCTGATATTTAGTACATTAAAAATAAGGGTTTTATTCCTCTTTATAGTTACCATACCAGCTATGTGACTACCTCTTGTCTTCAAGCTTGAATTTACCTTCCTGCATTCTATATTTTTATTATATATGATCAACACTGAGTCCCTCAAAGCAGCTTATTTTAAAATGAAGTGTATCATTGCTTTTAATCTTTAATAGAATTATTTAATCTTTCATAGAATTTAATAGAATACACATTTCTCATTAAAACCCCATCTTCATTTCATAAATTAAATAGAATTATACTGGTTAAAGAAGATATTTTGGAAAAGCCAAATTAAAATTGTTTTTTTATTTAATTTTAGTTGTCATTATTTTTTTATGGGAGGAAAAGATTTATTGAAGCTACATGTCCAGGGGAAGTTCCATAAATGCAGAAGAGGTCAGCTCTTTTTCACAGGTCCAAGCAGAGAGGGAAACCCATCACCAGCACCACACACAACCCCTCCCCCCCACACACACAAAAAAAAAGACCAGGTATGGGCCAAGAGAAATTTCCTTCCCTTTTATACAGCCTTAGTGCAGGGTTTTGCAACCTTATCCCAGACTTGTTGTCTTCCTCCGTCTCTGCAATTTCCTTCCTGCACTGCCCTCCCATGAAGGGATGTTCATTTCTAGTTTCCAGGAACTTTACATCCTGCCCTCTACTGAAAGACTGCCTTCCAGTGAATACCCTCAGAGACCCACCCAAGTTTACCTTGGAACACAGCTGGCTCCGGATGGAAGTTTTCCCCAGCTACTTAGCCAAGCTGGAGGAGCAGAAATGGAAAATCCAAAGACTGCCGGATGTTTGATGTTTGTTTGCATAATGGTTGCTGAATTAGCATTAGTCCAGTCTCTCCTTGTCATGCCTCATAAGCAGTTGGAAAATTTTATTATGTGCCATTATATGTTAAAAGCATGTAACTTGTTTTGATTTTACAGAACTCACAGTAAAAGAACCTTGCCTTATGTTAGGGGTAGATTATGTGCTTTTGGTTGTATGTAGAATAATTATATCACGTTAGGCAGAATTATGGTCTTGTGACTGTCTTCATTTGGAAATTAAGTATGATATAAGGAGGTATGGTTTGATGTCACGTTGACAGGGGATGGACTTGTGATGGCTAAGTTTTGTTGTCATTATTTTATATGTTTAAAATTGTGCGCTCTTACTTTAAAATATATTTGCTAGGCACTGATATTTATGCATTAAGTATTTAAGGAAAGAAGAGAGGGAAAGAAAAGACAGAGTAGTGATGACAGGGCGGAGAAAGAGGGTAAGACTCAAGAGATGTTGACCAATGGGATAAAAGTGATAAAATATAAGTTCTGAATAGTTTTTGGTTTTCCATTGTATATCATGATTTTCATTAATAATTGTAATGAATATTTCGAAGTTGCTGCAAAAGTATTTTGGTTGTATTATTCTTGAGAGATATGATATGTATTTGAGGTAATGAGCAGGAAATTTACCTGGTTTTGATCAATGCTCATTATAAACTCATTTGGAAACATCCTGTGTGATTGTATATATGTATAAATATGTATATATGCATGTTTGTGCATATTTGTAATGTATATATAATATGTATATAATAAGGTATTCTTGTATAATGGTTCTGTATAAATTATAATGTACTTTTATTATTAGTGCTATTGTTTGAATCTGAGATGATCTCAACAGGTTCATTTCCTGGGAAATTGATGGACAACAGCACATGGAATTTGAGGAACATGTGGGCTCTGACCCACACTATGAGTTAATTCTTTGATGTAGTAATAAAGAAAAGGACATTGACAGAAAGAGATTGAAAACTAGAAGTGAGGCTAACTTTGGTTAAGTAGGTCACTGGGCATATGTCATGGAATGATAGGCACTGTCCCAGGCCCTTTCCAGTCTCTTCCTCTGCTTCTTGCCCACCATCCAGCGTGAGGTGGATTGTTTTCTGTGCCACATGATCTTAACTCATACTTGTCTGTTCTCGTCAACCAAATGCTGCTGGGATGAATCTTTAAATCAGGCACAGTTTATGGGAGGAAATGATTTATTCAAGCTACAGATCCAGGGAAAGTCCCATAAAAGTGGAAGAGGCTGGTCCTCTTTCACAGGTCCAAACAGGAAGAAAAACCTATCTCACCTATACCACACACAGATCAGCAAACAGACAGGAGGGCAAGGAGAGAATTCTTTACCTTTTACCTTTACATAGCCCTAGGGTGGGATCTTGCAATTCTATCCCAGACTTAATGGCTTCCTGAGTCTCTGGAATTTCCTTCCTGCACTGCCCACACAGGAAAGATTGTTTACTTCTAGCTCCTTTGAGCTTCCTTACATCCTGACCCCTAGTGAGAGGCTGCCTTTCTGTGAACATCCTCAGAGACCCAACCAAGATTACATGAAAGGTCAAGTTGACAATAAAACTTAACCATCACATTGTCCTTATCACTAGCTGGCACTGAAACCATGAAACTGAGACCATGTGCCAAAATGTGCCCAAATTTCCTCTTTTTAATTAGTACAAACCAGGTAATTTATCACAATAAAGAAAAATCGAGCTAGCACAGTTGGTTAAGTGAAAATTGAAAATTAATACATGAGTAAGGTCTGCAATTATTTTACATAAAGAAATATTTTATATTCAAAACAAGTAAAAGTTGCATAGAAAAGACTGATCCTCACTGTTTATTAGCAAATCTACATTTCATTCAGTGGTATGGAATGGATTACTCATTATTAGTATTATCATTTTCTGTGTATAAACTTACATGTGGTTGTGTGTGTGTTTGATTCATATTCATAAATAAGTGAGCACACTCTTTTTTTTTATTGTCCATAATGAGTTACAACATTTATTTAGTGGGCAAACAATGAGTTGTTATCCCCAATTCCCCACTGCCCTCCCCTCCCCCCTCAACTGGATACAGCCACAGCCATTAAATCAACACAGGAGCACACTCTTGTATAGGTGTATGCACATGAACTCACTTTCTGAACAGAGAGGACAAGGTTGCATGTCTTCCTCAGTTGCTCTCTTTCTTGTTGTTTGGGAAAAGTTTCCTGCCTAATCCTAGAGCTCACTGATTTGACCAGACTAGCTAAGGAGCAAGCTCCAGAAATTCTGTCTCTGCTTCTCCACTGCTGGTATGACAGACATGCACTGCATGCCCAGCGTTTTACATGATGTGTATATTAACTCACCTCATACTTGCATGGCAACCTCTTTAGCCATTGTACAATGTCCCAAAGCCTCATTCTTGAAATAAGAAACACATGGAATTAAATGAAGACTTGAAAAATAAAACAAATACACAGAGAAGGAAATGAATAACAGACAGGTCGCAAAACAAAAATAAACCTGGAATTTAGGATATTGTATTCAGAAATTGTATCCTTTAAAATGGAAAAAAAATCTTCTTGCTTTTTTGTTTTTATAAATAAAGAAGTATTTTGTGACAGAAATAAAATTACAGAAACCGATTTTCATTGATATATCTGATATTAAATGTTGAGAAAATCTTCTCTTGAGAGAAAAAAACATGACTTAACTCACAAACATGACTGAATGAGATAAGAAAAAGCTCTAAAGAAGGAACAAATACAGATGACAAGATATTTTATTTTCTTCCTCTTAAACACCCTGGTAAAACCTGTTCATATTAAAAACATTTTTGCTCTTTCTAATTATAGCATGTGGATAAGTACAATAAGTGACATTTGTCTTTTAGACGATAAGTAGATATAATACAGTGTTGGGTAATATAGTGCTATATTCAAGGTCCATGTGCTTAAACTCAACACAATTTATTTCTACTGAGAATATTTGTTTAGTTCTAAGTTCGGAAGGTTATATCCAAGGTCAGTAAGAAATCCAACACCTCCTTGCAGAGCTGCCCTGGGTGCCAAGGCTATAACACATGCACTTTATAGAGGAGATTCAAATTATAACATTCTTACCCAAATTTTCATGGTGTAGTTGCCTTAATGTTGCTGGGAGAGAACAGCCAGCCAAAAGCAGCAGATAGGGCAAAGGACTTGTTTTGGCTTAGTCTCAAGGGGAAGCTTTAATGGTAATGGAGAAAATTGGTAGAGCAGAGGTTGGAAATAATCTGCCCCA
>PVHP010006338.1:14714-60803 GCA_004024765.1 Zapus hudsonius | reverse complement strand
CTCATTACATTCAGGTCTTTAAACTCTGACCAGAATGATCCAATACGCTGTACTTACAGCACTGCAAGGCACCTCTTAGGACAAGCTTTCCAATCTGTCCACATTCCTTCTGCAGATCACTTCCAAAAGCCCAAAGCCACAAGATCAGGGTTCTAGCAGCAACAGATGACCCCACGTCCTGGTACCAAAACTGTTGCAGCTTTCTAGTTGCTGCGCCCGAAAGAACCCAAGCAAAAGCGGCTTGTGGAGGAATGGGTTTATTTGGCTTATGGACTCGAGGGGAGACTCCATCCTGGCAGGGAAAACGATGACATGAGCAGAGGGCTGGACATCACCTCTGCCACAGCACTGCAAACAGCGGTAGGAAGGTGTGCCAAATACTGGCAAAGGGGAGCTGGCTTATAACCCCCATAAGCCCACCCCTAACAACACAGCTTCATCGAGGTTGTAAAACCCAAACTGCCATCAGCTGAGGATCGATCTATCAGAACACATTCAATTGTTTGTGGGGGACACCTGGATCAAACCATGACAGATACATAAGTTCATGTATGTATATATGACAGGAGAGTGTGAACAAGACTGTCTAGGAGACCAAAAGGGACTGGCAGGAGGAGGAGGAAGGGTTACTAAGGGAAGCACAGAGCACGTGGGGGGAGGGCTCAGCATACAATGCACACAAATAAAGGAGTCAAGGTCATCACAGTATGTGGAAGAACTTTTTAATCATGAGAAATGACCATAGTTGGAGGGTGCTATCTACAGAAGCAGAGATTATCCTTTTTAAATCTAAGAATTTATTAGTGTTTTATATTTAATAAGAGTTTAAGAGAAGGGCCAGGACTTAGCATATAATAGTGCTAGATAAACATTTATTGAATTGAGTGTCAGGGTGCTCTTGTGTGAATGGATGTGTCCCCCTAAATTCCTGGGGTGCAATCCTCAGCCCCAATAGGACGGTGGTAGGAAGTAAAGCCTTTAGAATCCTCATCAAAAGGCCCCAGGGAGCTTGTTAAAACACAGGTAAAATGTGAACTCAAATTCTGTCAATCAGGTGGTGAGCTCTCACCAACTAAAACTTCTGTGGTTTGCAAGCCTCCCTGTTTGTGGGAGTTTATTACAGTAGTCCAAATGGACAGAGTAGGCTTGGAAGCATAGGTGCCGGACCTGAAGAGCCATTGACTTCAGTCTGCCTGGGATGGTATGTCTCTGATGGCACAGTTGGCCTCCAGACACAGGCCTGAAGCAGAAGCTGCCAACTCCCATGAACAGGGGCTTCGTGTCCAGGCATCACAATTGCTTTTCCTCACCTCTGTCACAGTAAGTCACTACACTTATTTTATTGCTCCTCGGGTGTCTGTAAACCAATGTTCACACATCATATTCAATATCCTGTGCAAAACAATGAATTGAGTGTTTGGTGCAGTCATGTTTGGTGGCGAATAGATTTTAAAATATGTTTGTAATTTCTCCCAACTGAGTCCCATTTTCAGAACTATCATGGAAGCTAAACCAAGTACAAATGCTGATTGCCTGGGCCAATGTCTCTGCTCTTCCTGCCTTTTTGGTTTCTTCATAATTCAAGGCCTGTCTAAAAGAAATAGCAAAACCAAAATTAGGAGTTATCTACTACCTTTACTTTTTTCATTTTATTCGGAACCAGGCAATCACCCTCAATTCCTTTTGATTAACTAGTCCATTGCTCCTTCTGATTTCTCTCTAAAATTGCAGATGGTTAGTTCTGAGTGGAGGTGAAAATGGCATTGGTGGCTTTCCCAAGCCTGGAGGGACTGATCATCAGAGCTCTGTGTGCTGTGGAGAGGAAAGAGCTAGAAAGGAGAAAAAAACAAACAAACAACCACACTGTCCTACCCAGAACCACAGGGACTCTGGACAAGTCTGGTGTCACCTGCTAAAGGAAAAATATCTTGAAGGATAAACAAATTCCAGGAACTGCTGAGTGAACTCTTCCTAACTCTCTGCTTCCCTAGCAATGGTGGCTCTGATCCTGGATATTCCCTGCGATGTGCCTCCATCTCCTTGATGTCTCCTTGTTCTCAGAAGAAGGATGAATCCTGCACCTGACAAAGCAGAATCCATTTGCTAACACTGTAGCTGGACAGCAAGCAGTGAGAGGCTCCCTGGCTTGGGATGCTTCCGTTGCCACAGATAGAGCCTTGGGACCTGGAGGCTGGCCATGTTCCGCTTGTCATGGAGGTCAAGATACTGAGGACCAGGCCTGTAGAGTCCGAAGCAGCCAAGCCCCGGGGCAGCAATGAAAGCATCGGAAAGGCATGTCATGTCAAGTTCTGAGGAGGTTTGGCAGTATGCTTGCTTACGGTGACTTGAGGCACCCCTGTGTGTGTGTGTGTGTGTGTGTGTGTGTGTGTGTGTGTGTGTGTGTTTGCAAGCAGAGAGATACAGAGAGAAAGATACAGAGAGAGAGAGAGACAGTGAGAGAGAAAATGGACATGCCAAAGCCTCCGGCCACTGCAAACTCCAGATGCATGTGCCACCTTATGCATCTGGCTTTATATGGGAGCTGGGGGATCGAACTCGGATTGTTAGACTTTGCAGGCAAGCTCCTTAACTGCTAAGCCATCTCTCCAGCTGCAAAATTATTTTTTCTTAACTAAAAAAAGCTGGACCAGGCCTTTACACATGACAAATGAGCATGCTAACACTAAGCTGTATCTTCAGCACTTCCTTAACTAGTATTTTTTTATGTTTACAAGAGTCTAAGTTTTTGTAGGATAGTTTTCTTTTTATTTGCTTCATTTTTAATTTTACACTTGACAATTTCATACAAGAACTTGACTGGCCCTGCTCTTTATTTAAAAAGAAAAGCCGAGAAAAAGCACTGGAAAGGAAAAGGTACTAGGATTGCTGTGAGTTCAAAGCTAGCCTGGGAGTATAGAGTGAGTCTCAGGTCAGCCTGGGCTACAGGGAGAGAGTAAGACCCTATCTTGGAAAAAAAGACAAGAAAAAAGATCACCATAGTTCACACCGTGGTCATTTTGGAATGTGTCAACATGGTGAAACTACATTTCCCAGAATTCCCTTTGCTATGTATTTCAGAAGAGTTTAGACTTGAGAATCCGAAATGATATAAGCAGCCATGTTGTTACGCACACAGGTTGCTGGCCCTGAAGCTTACTCTTCTTTCCCTGAGGTCTGCCTCAGCTGCTCTCATTCCTGGATCTGGGGAACTCTAAATGTTACTTTAAACAAATACTGGGAACTTTAATATATGGACATACTATAATCTGGCTGATCCCCTCTCCGAAGCCCCTATTCCACTGGGCACCCTCCTGTTTCAAGGTAGCCTTCCTCCACTTCATTCTGTAGATACTAAATCCATCATGTCAGCCTGTCAGGATTAGGGTGATTGCGTATGTACCCTTCTATCCATTAGCTGCCTACACTTCGTCATAGCTACAATCTGAGCCCTAGATTCCATCCCTATATCCTTCTTATTAAAAATCCTGAGACCCCTTACATCTTCTAGAAATACTGCTTGCACATTTCATAGCCCTCCATCCCATGGAGTGGTCCAGCAATCCCACTGAGGGGGCCCTCAGAGGATTAGGGGCAGGGAGGAGGGAAACAGGGGTACCAACACAAGACTCGTTCATACAGTATTTCTGATTATTAACAATAAAGAAATTAATGTATAGAAATAAATTTAAAAATTAAGCAAGAATGAAATGAGATTTAATCTATTAATATACTTCCCCTTCCTTATTTGTTTTAAACAAGTGTTTCTGAAGATAATGTCTGCCCCAAAGAATGACTTCTAAGGGGGGGTGGTTGTCATGGTTTGATCCAGGTGTCCCCCACAAACAATTGAATGTGTTCTGATAGATCGATCCTCAGCTGATGGCAGTTTGGGTTTTACAACCTCGATAAAGCTGTGTTGTTGGGGTCGGGCTTATGGGGTTATAAGCCAGATTCCCCTTGCCAGTGTTTGGCACACCTTCCTGCCATTGTTTGCAGTGCTATGGCAGAGGTGATATCCAGCCCTCTGCTCATGTCATCGTTTTCCCTGACAGGATGGAGTCTCCCCTCAAGTCCGTAAGCCAAATAAACCCATTCCCCCACAAGCTGCATTTGCTTGGGTTCTATCTGTACAGCAACAAGAAAGCTGACTACAATAGTGCTGTACACACCTTTAGTCTCAGCACTCGGGAGGCAGAGATAGGAAGGTCACTGTGAGTTTGAGGCCAGCCTGGGCTCGAGTGAGACCCTACCTCGCTCGAAACAAACAAATAATAAAAAAGAATGATTTCTAAAAAATGTAAATTTCAATTAGTTGGACTAAAAAGGGCCTCAAGGTAAAGGATCATCTATTTGGACTGCTTTTATAGTAAACTGAACTTTGACCACCACACCAGCGAGATGATGACAGAATCATCATTGCATAGACACAGCAAGCATTCTTTCCCCAAACCTGATACGGGTTGTTGCTAATTAATAATTGTAAGCAACACGGGAGAGAGAGAGAGTTTTGGAATCCTCCCTTCCCCCTCCTCCTACTCCGAGTTCTTGTCCTCTAATGCCAAAGAATTGTACACAGGGACAGAATTAAATTTTAATTACACATTTATTCTAATTTAGTATATTAGGAAAAGGGGAGTTGGATGGGGAAATTTCCCAGTTATCATGTGGGAAGTTATAGAGTTTTCCTGCCACCAGTGTGGGGAAAACACGTGTCAGAGAGTTCACAGCGCTTATATTATTTAGTTAGATAAACAGCCCAAGAAAAGATAACAGAAAGCTCCCTTTATGAGAAAGACAGGTTCATGAGAGAAAAGGTCTGGAGCCTGCCCCCCTACCCCAGCCATCAGCTGGGGTAGGGGTACAGGCCTTACCTCACTGAGGCCTGGGTCAGCAGTCCTACTCCATTGCCATGTGTGGGAAGAGGGGGCATACTTCCTCTAGGGAAGCTAGATTTAAGTCCTCCCCAGGTTGAGTCAGAGAGACAGCTGATTGGTTTATATTTGACCAATCAGTTTTAGCACCTAGGTTGTAGCTCTAACTAAACACCTCCCATTCAAGGGGAGGGGCTGGAAGGGGAGGGGTGGTCCCTACAGACATCTCACCATCACCCTCCTCTGAAATAGCAAGTCATGATGTTGGAGAATGACTTGTTCTCAGCCTTTTCCTCCACATTGTCCTGGTACAACTAGGTACTCAATGATATTTTCTTCTTGCTGCCTAAGCTTGTGCAAGGCTCACGTTCCTCCACAAATCCTAGCCAGCATTGAAAAACTAAAACACAAACCTCACACTCCAAGTTCACAGCAGCAAATACAGTTCAGCCACTGTTTCCTGCCAACATCTGAGAGTAAGAAAAAGAGGGAAGAAAAGACAAGGGCCAGTTACCCCTTTTTAGGATCGTAATTCTAACTTAAAACTACAAGCTAGTCAAATATATTTTTACTCTAAATTAAAATACACCACCTGTGAAAAGTGTATGTAGAATATTAAGACAGATATATATATTTAAAAATTAGAATATATCTAGGTTGGCTGTCTAAGATGGGCATGGTGGCACACACCTTTAATCCCAGCACTCAGGAGGCAGAGGTAGGAGGATAGTTGTGAGGTTGAAGCCAGCCTGGTACTAGAGAGTGAGACCCAATCTCAAAAACAAAACATAAAATCAAAAAGCAAAGGAAGCTAGACTTCTCTGTGTGCTTTGTTTTGTTGGTTTGACTGTCGTTCCGTAAGTATTTTATATCATTATAAAACAAAATGAAGCTTTAAAAAATAATCTTTTTTAAATCCTTATTTTAAGTTATATGTTTTCAGATATGGTGGCTCATACCTCTATGGTCCCAGTTACTCAAGAGGTTGAGGCAGAAGGATCACTTGAGCCCATGAGTTCAACATTAGCCTCAAAAACACATCAAGTCCTCATCTTAAAAAAAAAAAAAAAAGGCTTGTCTCCAGTGCCTAAGGATCAGGGTTCAATTCCCCAGTTCCAACATGAGCCAGATGCACAAAGTGGTGCATGCATCTGGAGAGTCCCTGGTATACCCATATTATCTCGCTCTCCTCTGCCTGTCTCTCTCTCTCTCTCTCTCTCTCTCTCTCTCTCTCTCTCTCTCTCTCTCTCTCTCTCTCTATATATATATATATATATATATATATATATATATATATATATATATATATATATATATCAATCTCTCATTTCTATTTATTCATTTATTCATAAATAAATATATACTTAACTTAATTTAAAAAAGAAAAAACCCAAACAAAATGCTAAGCTTCTCAAACATGAATCTTCTTTTTTAAAATATCTCTCTTTTGACAGAACAAGGATAGAAATGTAAGCATCAAAATCTTGATTATGGAGCTGGAGAGATGGCTCAGCAGTTAAGGTGCTTGCCTGCAAAGCATAAAGACCCAGGTTTGATTCCCCAGTACATACATAAAGCCAGATGCATAAAGTGGCCTATGCATTTAGAATTCGTTTGCAGTGGCTGGAGGCCCTGGCATGCCCATTCTCTCTGTCTCTCTTCCCTCTATCTCTCTCTCTGCTTGCAAATTTAAAAAATCCTGATTATTATTTAATAGAAGAACAAATGCCTACTTTCACTTGAGATTATGATGGGTTATCATCTAATTGATTTCTATCTTTCACCTCATTCGCTAGCCTTGGTTGTGTCCTGTTTAGAGGCTTTTTTTGCATAATGCTATAAGCAGCATTTTTTATTTGTAAGTTTTCCTGAAACTGGCCTAGAGATAATTAGGATTACTCAGAAACTTGCATAATGACTAATTTTTCATTAATAGAAATCTCTCTGCATTTTTAATAGGTCAGTCATTGTAGTCCAGATAATGTTATTTTTTTCAACTGAAATCTGTACTCTTCAGTTAGACACAGAGTAAGAGAAGGAAGATTTTAGTTACATGTAAAATAGGCTTCAATTTCACCTCAAAGAAAGCCTGTGTTGTATTCAGCTCTATACTGCTGGGATGAACTTCTAAACAAACACAGTTTATGGGAGGAAGGAATTTATTTCAAGCTTACCGATCCAAGGGGAAGTTCCATCCAAACAGCCAAAAATAAATAAATAAATAAATAAATAAAACCAAAAGCAGCAAGCACAAACCTATAGCAAGCAGGACCCCGAGCTCACACTACTCTCTTACAACTTTGGTTTTTGGGCTGGAATTCAGATCCAAGTTACAAGCTAAATCAAACACCTGAATCTATGGGGGACATACATTCAAACTAGCACAACCTGGTTAAACTAAATGATGGAAGATAAATCTGCTTGGGCCTGTGGCTCCTCAAAAGCATCCCTTGCTCTTTCCCTGCTATATTAAAAAGAAAGTTGATGAAAAGATAATCTATGATGTGTATTTGCCTACCTCCAGCCTCACGACCCTGAGTCCTTGAAGATACAGAGCAAACATAATTTCTCTTTGATGCTGTGCCTGAGCTAAGATGTTTATTTACCTTAGGTAAATAAAGATTTGTCTCTTCTGGGAATAAGATTCACACAAGACATGAAACTGTAGAGGACTTGTACTACCAAGCTGTGGGTTTAATATTTTATTAAGCTTTCTAGCTTAGAAAGCCCCTATCTTTTCTTGGCAAACTTTAAGCATCTTCTTGAACAAGGCACTATTAGATTGCTTGAAATCTGTCAGAGAATAAACCAAAATCCCTTCTTATATCACCTGCTTTTTAGCAAAGGGAGATAAATAAGAAGTAAACATAACAATTTGTATCTAATATTAGGTACCAAGTGCTAGCATAATATAGCAGGTTAACGAGAATCCATTATGTACTATAGAAAAAAGACGGTGAACGACCAGTTGCAGAGTGGGGAGTGGCTATGATTTTTAAAGGAATGGCCAGGATGGACTTCCTTACAAAGATGACATCTCAACAAGGCCTTAGAAAAGGTGAAGGAATGAGCCAGGTGGTTATTTGGGGCTCTTCAGTGGTGAGACAAGATAGTTTCTGTAAAAGCTCTTATGGGGGGCTGGAGAGATGGCTCAGCGGTTAAGGCACTTGCCTCCAATGCCTAAGGTCCCTGGTTCAATTCCCTAGTACCCATATAAGCCAGACCCACAAGGGGGTGGCCCTAGTTCTCTCTCTCTCTCCCTCTCTGTATCTCTCTGCTTGAAAATGAATCAATAAAATATTTTTTTAAAAAAAAAACCTCTTATGGGGAGATGAGCTGACCTGCTTCAATGAAAGGCACAAAGCATTGTGGGAAAGGGTGGGTTAAATGTAGGCCTTGATGAAAACTGGTTTTCACTCTAAAACAGACATCCTTCCAGGGATTTAGTGCTGAGAAGTGACACAATATGACTGATCGGAGGCAAAGTAATTCCTGCTGCTCTGATGGGAGAGAGCGAGGCAGGGGCCGACAAGGAAGATCTTGTGTTAATAACCCTGCTATCTCTAATTAGTTCCTTGGGGCTGCTGTGACGAAGTACCACAGCCTGGTAATTTAAACGCCAGAAACTTATGATCTCACAGCTCTGGAAGTGAGAAGAAATCAAGGCATACAGAGGACCACGCTCCTTTGTATCTTATACCCTTCTAGGAGTTTCCGACATCCCTTAGCTTGTAGGCAGCCACCTTTTCCCTGTTCCTCTTCCTATCAATGAGAGCAGTTACGGTAGTGAGAGGTGATGCTAGACAGGACTTGGAAGGTTTGGCCACAGATTAGCCTGACAGAGCAGGAGGCGAAGAATTTAAAATAGAAAAAGAACACAAGATAATTCTCTGATTTTTTGACCTATTCAGTAGGAGATGTTCCCATTGTATATTAGGAAGATCAGCCATGGTGTTGCCCTATTCTGGCATGTCTGTTAGCTGGAAGCAGGCTGGAAGACATCATCAGGCCAAGGCAGTGGTCTCTCTGGACTGTTCTCAGTCAACACCTGAGCCTAGCAGCAGTCCTAGAAGGGGCATCAAGACAGGATGCCTTCAAAGGCATTCTTTTCTCTGGCTCCACACTCGTCTGATGAGACTGTACCAGGGCTTCATCATTCTCCGCTTCTCCCTACCCTTTCCCCAATCTCTTTTCACAGGTATCAACTTGACAAGTCTATGCTTGCTCTGTCTCCCTCTCATCCTTCATACCCGACCCCCATATTGTTGGAGTCCATCTGGGCGTCTATACCTGGAGAACAGGACACATTTGGTCACTGAAGTAGTTAGTCTAAGAAAGCAGGGGGTTAGATGGGAATTCTGCCCAGCTTTGCCACTCATCTGGCCATGACGACCGTGTCTGTAGATCAAGAACAGTCCCTGAAGCAAGGTAAGGGAACAGCTGCCAAAGTGGTAGTGATGCGAATGAATTGAAAGGGACAACAGGCATACAAGGTCAGTGTCATTGGCTGCCTGTTGCTGTCACATTGCTCTACAGAGGAATAATAACCTGAGAACACTTGCTAACAGTTAGGGACTAAGGATAACAGTCCAGCAGCTTTTTGGTTATTTACAAAGCAGCTCTTTTCTCCCACTCTGGAAAAGGAAACATAGCCGAGGACCCTGAGCTTGCTCCACAAACATTAAAATGCTAAGCCAATTGTATATTGCATGTTTTAAATGCTTAGCTAAAATACTGTGTATTTTGCAAAAGTCTGAACCCCATATGGGGCATCTGGATCAATGTCCCTGATGATTGTGATGGAGCACTTGGCATGCAGAGATGACACAGATTTTTTTTAAAAAAATACTTTTATTGTTTATTTGTCTCTTGATTGTTTACAGGCAGAGAGAAGATGAGAGAAAGGGAGAGAGAGAAAGAGAGAGAGAGAGAGAGAGAGAGAGAAAATGGGTGCACCAGAGCCTCTTGCCACTGCAAACAAACTCCAGATGCATGCACCATTTTGTGCATCTGGCTTTACGTGGGTCATTAGGCTTTGCAGGCAAGTGCCTTAACTGCTGAGCCATATCTCCAGGCTGCATTTTTAAAATATATTTTTATTTATTTATTTTCAAAGAGAGAGAGAGAAATGGGTGCTCCAGGGCCTCCAGCCACTGCATAGGAACTCTAGATGCATGTGCCACTGTGCATATGGCATTACATGGGTATTGGGCAGTTGAACCCAGGCAAGTGCCTTAACCATGGAGCCATCTCTCCAGCCTACCCTTTTTTTAAAATTAGAAGCTAACATATCATCCATGCAGAAAAAGTTGATAATAAACCAGATGTGGTGACTCACACTTGTAATCCCAGCACTCAAGAGACTAAGGAAGGAGGATCACCATGAGTTCGATGCCAGCCTGGGCTACAGAGTGAGTTCCAGGTTAGCCTGGGCTAAATTGAGACCCTGCTTCAAAAAAATTCAATAGAATCTTCTGCCTTCAGTAGCTGCCGCACATCATCTCCTGCCAAGTTAATGACTGATGATGGGATAAATTCCAGCCCAATTTGTGGTGGCATGTTAGAACTGATAAGAGAGGAAAGGAGATTCCACCCCAGAGGAGCTGTGAGAATTCACGAGTCTCGACAGGCTTCATGGCAGGACCTCTGTGGCTGTTTTGAGAATACCTGATCAAGAAGAAGGAAGCATGAAACTTACAAGGAAGAATAAACTAACTTGGAAGGCACTCTTCTGGAACAGAGCATTTAACGTCATGGCAAGAACCCCAAGAAAGAGGCGGATTTGCTAGGGTTCTACCAACCTCTGGGTTGGAGACAACCTATGCTAAGCCAAGCAGATATGTGTAAACACAGGCATCCAGCAGGGGAAAAGATGGGAGTGGGGGTGCTGGGATAGATGCATTATGTGATGCTAAGTGACTTGGCAAAGAATTGGATTTCAAGGGCATGCTTCCTTCATCAAGGCTGTAAGGGATTTCCTGGTAAAGGGATCAGCATGACTAAGAACATCAGGGCTTTGTGTCTCTGCAGAGCTCACACTGGGGGAGGCAGCCACACACTTGCCTTAGCGTCAACCACAGGAAAACAGAGACCAGATGACAGCACAAAAGCCAAGGGGCCAAAATGACTGCAGTAGTCAGAAGATCAGAGAAACCACCACGTGATCAGGACCTGAGAGGAAAAGCTAATCCACGCCAATGAGCTGTGAACATAAAGATGAAACTTCCCATGTGCTATGTGAACGTCCACTAAAAGGCACCCACCATCAATTTGGAAGGTTTCCTCTTAAAGACCCAGTTTAGTGAAAGATCACAGAAAGAAAATGATGTGACCAGTAGACATAAATCACGCTTTGTTGTCAATTACCAGGACAAGATGGAGTCTACACCGGGGACCCACAATGCCATGATCCCTCCATACCAAGTTCTCAGCCATTTTCCTGTTTTAAAATTCTTAGTTCTTGACCTTAAATTGTTTTCTTCTAATGTGTCTTGGTGAAGACCCCTTGATCTTCAGCCTGTTTGTATTTTAGGTCTCAATGGATCTTGATGTCCATTCCCTTCCCAGAGGTCACAGGCATGGCTGATGCTGTGATGACGTGGACATGCTCACTGGTGGGTCAGTGCTGGGGCAGAAAGCAGTGTCAGGAACTGAAAACAAGAAAGAGTGTGTGGTGGCACATGCCTTAAACTCAGCAAGTAAAGGTAGGAAGATTGCTGTGAGTTCAAGGCCAGCCTGGGACTACAGAGTGAGTTCTAGGCTAGAGTGAGACCCTACCTTGAAATGCCACCTCCAAAATAAAGAGGGAGAGAGTAGGCAGTTTGGAAAGGAGATAGGAATAGCCGTCTATCAAAACTAGATGTATAATAGACACTATCCTTGGTTCCTCTGTATCTTCTTCAACTCTCTTTCCTATCAGGAAACTTTCTATTTTTACAAATATTCAGTGTACATTATTCATGCAACACCACCTGAGACTGAGACCCCATCCCATAGTATCTCCCCAACCCAACCCTTTCCTTTAGCTGATCTCAGTGCTGCTGGAGGAGAGCTTCCTGGGAGTCCGGCATCTCCCTATAAATGCAGGGTTCTCTTTTCTTACCCTTCCCTTGCATTGTGACATTCTCTCAGGGCACCAAGCTGGTGACAATGATAACAGCTGACCTTCAGAAGTTCTCAAAGTAGGTATGTGAGTACGTGCACATGAGCAAGAATGTGTGTATATGTGTGTGTGTGTGCATGTGTGTGTTTATGACAATGTTCAGTTACAATAGGGTCTATTGTCTTACATTTTATGTGTACCTGCATGGCCTATGAAGACACTTAAAGTCATAACCATCTCTTCAAAGGACTGCAGAGAGAGTTGAGAAGAAATAAAATCATCATAAGCGTCAATATAAATCTGCATCTGCCTGGTACCTGGTTTGACTACAGTATTGCTCGTGTGAACTACTTACCCCACTTCATAGAACTGGCTGTATTAGCCCCAGCCAAACCTTCCCAGTGTTGATCTTGCTCGATGTCAACCTTATTTGTTCATTCCTTTTCTGTGTACTTTTTGCTTTTGTGGTACTGGGGAATGTGTATGATAGACAACTGTTTTACCACTCACTGAGCTATGTCCCCAAACCTGATTTCTTCATTCTACAACCCAGTGCTCACACTGTTTAGTATTATATGCACTTGCTAAATATAGAGCCCTCATTCCCCCTCTTCAACATTGGACTTCAGACATCACCAGTTATAACCACATGGCTCATCATTAGACAAGGCACACATAGTAAAAGTCCAATGTTTATTGTCCCTTGTGCATCTTCCCACCACTACTTATGATATGCTTGGGACATGAAAAGATTATCCTCTGGTTTACATACATGCTGCTGGCAAAACTGCTGATGTACTTAAACTCTTCCTCAAGGACTCTTTCCTATTAAAGATCCAGTTTAGTGAAAGATCAAAGGAACCAGTTGCTAAGGGCCAGGGCTGAATGGGTGATGAGTCACAGCTTGTCTGCTTAACTCTTTTCATTAGCTAACTGAGAGTGGAATGTGGCTCTTAGGAAACACAGCATTTATAATGAAAATCTGAGCCCAGGCACTTGGAATGATGGACTTTTACGGAAATGAATGGAATGTTAGAAATCATGTTCTTACTATGCAGAAGCTAAGATGAGAAGTCTTTCTTTCTATAGTTAGAAAGTGATTGGAGAAAGCAAGCAGCATTCTGACCACACCTAAACCCTTCGAAAACTCTTAAAGCACTTGTGAGATCTTGTTCTGGTGAGTATATACGCAAGGCATGTGAAGAAGTTGTGGTAGAGCAGGGCCACCACCGAGGACAGCAGTAACTCCAGGGAGACTCGAAGCTCATTAAGGTGATGAGGAGTGACAGTTGAGTGCTCAGCCCTGGGGGAGATGTCTGTCAGAGCCATCAGGGCTCAGGGAACATGGCAGAGGATATTAATGCTGTTCTTGCTGCTGGCCAGAGGAGCTTCTCTGTGGAGATGGTGGTGGATACTAAGGGGACTCGAAACTCATCCGAGTGCAAGAATACTGTGGACAGTGTGGTCCTGACATGAACTGACTGTGTCATTCATATGACCTCACAGCAGGACCTGTACAGTACTGAGAACATCAACATTTTGGAGGATGGAGGAGGGCAGAAAGAATGAGACATCAGAATTGGAGGAGTGCTTGAAAAGAGGAAGAGAGTCTGTGGAAAGAGGTGGAAGAAGGGGGAACAGGAGGGCTTTGCAATCAAATTACAGTATGTTCATGTATTTAAATTCTCAATTAAAAAATAAGAAAGGGGCTGGTGAGATGGTTCAGCTATTAAGGCGCTTGCCTGCAAAGCCTAATGTCCTGGGTTCAATTCCCCAGGACCCACATAAGTCAGATGCACCAAATGGCTCATGCATCTGGAGTTTGTTTACAGTGGCTGGAGGCCCTGGAGTGCTCATATACTTCCTCTCTCTCTCTCTCTCTCTCTCTCTCTCTCTCTCTCTCTCTCTCTCTCTCTCTCTCCTTGCAAATAAATAAATATCTTTTTAAAATAAAATAAAAAAGAAGTTATTGGGAGAGTCAAGCCAAGGGGTGATGATACCTGTCTGTACACTGAGAAGAAATCCAAGAGCTAAATTTCATAAGCTCATACAACTAAGAAGAAACGGGGAACCTAAACATTTTTTCTCTTTCTAAAAATCACACAAAATACCATCTACCATCCCTAAAAGGGACGGTCCAGAATATACATTAGCTCCCAAATTATTTCTTGTATCATGAACAAAAATTTAACAGAGGGGTCATAAATGATGGATGTTCCTGAGCTATACAGCAAGACCTTGTTGCCTTTCTAGAAAACTATAAACATCAAACTAGGATGCAAAAAGAGCCAGTCCCAAAACCATTCCCTTTTTAGAATAGAGATTTATTTATACTGGCCTATGGCCTAAAAAAGAAGGGATAGATTTTTGAAGATAAATAGGTTAAAGCCAAGGGGAAAGTCAGGATGTCATCCCCCCAAATGCCATTTTCTTGGTATCTGGTCTTTGGTTGGTTGGTTGGTTGGTTGGTTAGTTGGACGTCTCACTCTGTAGCTGGCCTGAAGCTCACATTCCTTCCTACCTGAGTTTCCTCAATGCTGGGACTACAAGAATGTACCACCACACCCAGCGGCGTTCAGTGTTTAGTCAAAGCTACACTGTGGAGTTAAGGTGTTTGCCTGCAATGCAGAAGGACCTGAATTCGATTCTCCAGTGCCCTTGTAAAGCCAGATGCACAAGAGAGCGTATGCATCTGGAGTTCATTTGCAGTGGCTGGAGGCCTTGTCGTGCCCATTCTCTCTGTCTCTCTCTCTCTCTGTCTCTGTCTCTCTCTGTCTCTCTCTCTCTCTTTCTGTCTGTCTCTCAAATAAATAAATAAAATATTTAAAAATAAAATGAAAGAGGGGCTGGAGAGAAAAAAAAAAACTACACTGTGGTCTGAAAATGGCAGCTGTTGGTTTTAAGACTCTTTGGTGGTTTTGATTTCCTAGAATGCCAAGGGAGGAAAAGTCCAGGCCAACCCAGATGCCTTTTCTGAGAGAAGGCCAAACACTGGTGATGATCCGATCTGAGCAGCCAAGAAGTTTTAGTTTTGATCTTTCGTAAGGAAAAGTTGGGTCTCTGCCCAAGTCAACAGAAAAGGGAAGAGGTCATGGTGGGGTTAAAGCCTTAGAGACTAGGCCTTTACACTGGGCAGGCATGACCATTTTGAGGCTTCCTGCTAGCTGACTAGGCAGGGGACAATTACTGCCTATGTTAATTTACTGTGTCTCTGTCACGTTATTTCAAAACACCTCTAGATAGGGATCTTATGAATGACATATGACCTTCAGCTCAAGACTAAGACCCCATTGTCTTTTTTGCTTGTTTGGTTTGGGTTTTTTGAGGTAGGGTCTCACTCTAACCCAGGCTGACCTGGCATTCACTCTGTAGTCCCAGGCTGGCCTCAAACTCACAGTGATCCTCCTGCCTCTGCCTCCCAAGTGCTGGGATTAAAGGCAGGCGCCACCACGTCCAGTTTGTTATTTATCTGTTTTGTTTTTTGTTTTTTGTTTGTCTGTTTGTTTGTTTGTGTTTTTTTTTTTTGAGATATGCTATCTCTCTCTAGCCCAGGCTGACCTGGAATTCACTATGTAGTCTCAGGGTGGCCTCAAACTCACTGTGATCCTCCTGCCTCTGCCTCCCAAGTGCTGGGATTAAAGGTGTGTGCCTGGCTCCCATTGCCTTTCTAGAACTCTTTCCTGGGGGGGTCTAAATTTTCTCCATGCCAGGGATGAGGGTGATCAGGCTCCAAGCAAGAATGTCAGGTGGCTGAGCTCAGCAGCCTTTTCGTAGCACACTGCTGGACAGGCTATTCTATGGTTCAAGCACAGGTTATGAAGTCCTACTTATTAGCTGTGTAAATTCCCAAGCTTTTTTCTTTTTTCATATGTTTCACTTATTTATTTGAGAGAGAGGGAGAAAGAGGCAGATAGAGAAAATGGGCACGCCTGGGCCTCCTGCTGCTGCAAACAAACTTCCAATGCATTTGATTTGGTGCTGGAGGATTGAACCTGGATCCTTAGGCTTTGCAGGCAAGTCCCTTGACGGTCCTAAATTCTCAAGTTTTTAAAAACTATTATTTAATTTAATTCATTTATTTGAGAGAGAGTGAGAGAGAGAGAGAGAAAGGTAGGCAGAGAGAAAGGATTGGTGCACCAGGGCCTCCAGTCACTGCAAATGAATGGCAGATGCATACACAACCTTGTGCACCTGGCTTTATGTGCGTTCTGGGGAATCAAACTCAGGTCCTTCTGCTTTGCAAGCAAGCGCCTTAACCGCTAAGCCATCTCTCCAGCCCTTGAGTTTTTAATCTCTGTGTATTACTTTCCTTGCCCCTGTTATAATACCTAACCGAAACAACTTCCGGGAGGAAAGACTTCTTTGGGCACAGCATAAATCATGGTGACAGTACCATGTGGCCAACACTTGTCATGACAATGGATCTGAGACAGAGAACTAAGCTGGAGCCCAAAGTGGGCAAAACCTACTTCCACCGCCCAGCCCCCATCTCCCCAAGGCTCCACGGCCTTCAAAACAGCGCCACAAGCTGGGCACCTATTGCCCCAAATATGAGCCTACATCCTCTGAAAGCCGCTCTTTCCTCATCTAAAAAAAAGAATAAAGTAAGACTATACCTCATGGGGGAAAAAATGCAATAGTGTATGTGGCATGTTTATCAATGTAGTAGTTGTCCATAGCTGAATGATCCTTGCTGATCTCAGAATAATGGATTGGGGGAAAGGAAGACAGGACACGAAGTTCTACTTCTCAAGTATTAAAACAGAGGAAGGAGTCGGGCATGGTGGCACACGCCTTTAATCCCAGCACTCGAGAGGCAGAGGTAGGAGGGTCACCATGAGTTCCAAGCCACCCTGAAACTACAGAGTGAATTCCAGGTCAGCCTGGACTAGAGGGAGACCCTACCTCAAAAAAACAAACAAACAAACAAACAAAAAAAAAAAAACCCAGAGGAATGATTCCTTTATCCATTTAACATAATAGATATTTTAAAAGGCAAATAAGATGATAGAAATGAGCCGTGTTGGGAAAGAAGTTTGAGATGGTATCATTAACAAAAAAGCTGTGACCTGAAGAAATAAAGACAAGGTCTTGATGCTCTCTCTTTTTTCTACCTTTGCTACTTACTGCACTGGAAAATTCAAGTTTTCAGTTGCTGTTGAGTCACACACTGGGATTTTTAACATGCAGCTGAGAGTGAAATTTCATAAGCTCCTTAAAGCAAGAAAATGGTTTTTAAAAGGAAAAACTTGAGGACAGGGAGAGGAGACAAAAGAGGAGAGTCCAACGGGAATATGACCAATTTATAGTTTGTGATATAAAAATTATTTAAAAAATAAAGAAGTGGAAAAGCTTCCAGGTAATACAGATTAGCAAATTTCTTAATGAAAGAGGATTTAAATTGAATTAATTCTATCAGTTCTTGTCTTCTCTCTGTGGGGAGAACCTCATTTTTACCAAAGATCTGATTCAAAAGCTAACCACCCTGTAATGTTTTGTTTCTGTTGAAAAATACTTTTTTTTAATAGTTTCTTGCTTTTCCTTGAAAATCATATACAGAAAGTTCTAAATATTTACCAGATGATGTAGATCTGCCAGGGTTTCCAGCCAAGTTTCAAAAGTTTTATGAAATCACTTCTGGGACATAATTCCAGCAATCTGGTCCATGGAATAAACCAGGGAGGAATTCCCCCCTTCTTCACATGGCTTTCAGTTCATAACTTGTGTGTGTATCCATAGGAAACCCACATCCTGCAACCCTGAACATGCTTGATTGTTCAGAAGCTGTTGTTATTGATAGATAAATATACAAAAAAGCTTATTCTTTAGGAACATTTATTTCCAATGAAGACGCCATGTGTTTTGGCTTCAGTACAAACTTATTTTCCCAGCCTCTACCTACTCAGATGACAATTATTTGTCTTCTTGAACTAGAAATATTCTCAAAAGTAAATTTTAATTCAGATTTTTCTGCACTAATGAATATCAATTCAGTTGCCATGAAACCAACTACCAAATTTTCCTCAATCAAATGACTCCTCTTTTTCTTACTTAATATTCATACATTTGTTTGAATTGAAACTTTAAAACATTTTTTAAAAATCACTCTTTTGTCATTATATCCCTTATTAAAGAACTCAATTATATTGATTCAGTCACTAGGATTTTTTTCAACTAATTATAGCTATTAAAATGTCATATTCCTATTTTAAAATTTTTTCAAAAGTACAGTATGTCTCTGAGAAATTTCAAGGAACTGGGAGGCTAAGCCTCCACATCCTGTCGCAGCTGCCTTCAGGGTCTGGCTGCAAAATCCCAAGGGCTCCCAAAGGGAGTCCCACGAGCACATCCAGCCAGGAAGGTCACATTCCCGTAGGAACTCCAGGGAAAGGATGGAGAAGCCGGGCCGAGCCAAGCACTGACTACGCATCAGGGTTCCTCCGGAAGGCAGCGACCCAGTTAGCGAAGGAACATTAGCCTCATTCCAACACACTATTATTTTTGTGTTTCTATGTGGGTCGCATCAGAAAAACCCATGGAGAATTTATCAGGGAAAATTCTTGACCCCACATGAAGGCAAAGGTGAGACCATGAGAGTGTAAAAATGGTGCCTGCTCAAATTTTTGAGTTTCATAGATAGGAAAATATTTTTAGAGAATATTTAGGTGATGGATTTATAGTCACTAATGTTTTTGTTTGCCAAGAAAATACATACTTTTTTTTTAGGAAAGGTCTCACTCTAACTCAGGCTGACCTGGAACTCACTCTGTAGCCCCAGGCTGGCCTTGAACTCACAGCGATTCTCCTACCTCTGCCTCCAGAGTTCTGGGATTAAAGGCGTGCACCACCACACTTGGTAAGAAAATACACATTTTAATGATAACTCTTATCTGCATCATTTTGTGGAAAGGCATTTTAATACTGAGAAGAGGCATTTCTTTCTTAACTAGTCAGTTGGCCCTCTTACGTCACAATGAAGGCAGTCACCTTCCTCCTTAATCTGGATTGAAGGTTTTGTTTTGTTTCCATTTTAAAGCAGTAGAATTTGGGGCAGTTAACATCCCTCCACAGAGGCAGGAAGCTGGAAGATGTAAGGCCAGATCCCAGCAGCCTGAGCCTGAGCTCTGAGCAGTTCAGAGGACCCCACAGAGCACAGCCCCTGGAGAGGGACCCGGGGTCATCATCGCACGCCCACTACCACCTGGCGGTGCTTCCAAACTGGGTGACCCTTCTCCAGCAGGTGGCAGAGCACACACGTAGAAAATTCCAAAGCCACCCAGAGGTTTTGTCTCTCTGATGGTCCTCAGGATTCCTTCTTCAAATCAGCCAGAGCTGGGGGTTAGTTAGCTCAGTAGAAGGTGACCTTAGCACGTACAAGGGCCTGAGTTCAATCCTTAGTAAGAAAAAAAAAATAGTGGTGTGGAAGGGATTTTGCAAATTAAACACACACACACACACACACACACACACACACACACACACACACACACACTCGGATATAGAATCCCATGAATACAATATTGTGTTCTTCGCAGAGGCAAAGAGAAGGGCCATGATCTCTGCTGGCCTGGGAAGATGGCTCAGTGGTTAAGGAGGGGAAGCCTAGCTAATAAACCGCAGCAAAGACCAGGGCCAACACCCTCCAGACAGCAGGCAGGGAGCTCTGATCAAAGCCTTTGTGGGTTCTCATCACATGCATCCCTAAGGGGATAGTTAGGAACTATTCTTTTAGAAGAAGAAAAAAAAACAAGCAAGGCGTGGTGGTGCACGTCTTTAATCCCAGCACTCGGGAGGCAGAGGTAGGAGGATCACCATGAGTTCAAGGCTATCCTGAGACTACAGAGTGAATTCCAGGTCAGCCTGGACTAGAGCGAGACCCTACCCCGAAAAACCAAAAAAATAAATAAATAAAATTAAAAAAACAAAAAATAAATAAAACTAGGGGCTGGGGAGATGGCTGGCAAATAATAATAATAATAATAATAATAATAATAATAATAATAAAATAAAATAAAACAGCCTTTCCAAGGAGAAGAATGGCACCATATCCAAAATCACACAATAGTTCTGGAGAACACCCAAGAACACCAGGTGGGTGGGGACCCCCATATTGGAATGTGTATTCACAAAAGCCAACTCCCGTTTCAAGCTGAACATGTATTTCCTAAAATATCCTCTAACGGAGTATTTCAGGTATAATGAAAACAAAGTAGGTCACTTGCTTTCTAGGAGTCAGAGTCTCAGCGGTGAACAGGAAAGTTAAAGGACTGTAATTCCAAAGAGCAAGGAAATCCATTGCACACAGTTCTTCAGGCAGCTGGGCAGCTTGTGAGCTTTGGAGAGAGTATCTGGAAAACTAATTTGCTCTACAAGAGTAGAGCTAATTGTGCTCCTATCCCCCCCCCAATCTTCACCAACCATAGTCACACTATCACCCACCCTCATGGGCAATTTCTAGGCAGAAACTGAATGTAGGAATAAATGTCCTAGAAATTTTGATTGAAGCAGCCTGAATGTGATGGTCGAACTCATGCTCTTTCTCCGTGTTCTGTTTGTCAGTGACTAGCCTGGCTTTATCCTTACTAGTAAACATTTATCCAGGACTCCCAGGGCACCCTACGCTCTCTGCACCTTCTTTTTAAAAAATATTTTATTTTTATTTATTCATTTTCAAGCAGACAGAGAGAGAGAGAGAGAGAGAGAGAGAGAGAGAGAGAGAGAGCGCACCAGGGCCACCACCTTGTGGGTCTGGCTTATGTGGGTCCTGGGGAATTGAACCCAGGGTCTTAGGCACTTGGAGGCAAGTGCCTTAACCACTGAGCCATCTCTCCAGCCCTCTCTGCACCTTCTTGATTCACCCATGAAACAGAAGGGACCTGGCAGGGATCTATAGAGCTGTCTCTATGATGAGGAAATGTTGCTGATTCCCCAAGGCCACAGTTTGACAATCCCAGAGTTACTGCTCAATTTTCCATCCTGTGTGTCAGCTCAGGGTATTTCATTTTCATCAGTCGATAAACATGGGGTCAAAGTAACTGGCATCATTATGAATTCCCTAAGAAAACAGATATTTAAACCAGGCCTGGCAGTCCACGCCTTTAATCCCAGCACTAAGGAGGAAGAGGTAGAAGGATAGCTGTGAGTTTGAGGCCAGTTTAGACGACCGAGTGAATTCCAGGTCAGCTGGGCTAGAGTGAGACCCTACCTCGGGGGAAAAAAAATCAGGAAAGACTAATGGGAGAGGCAGGGGGAAATCTTGGGCTGCAGGTTCTTTCCACATCTCCAAAGCACCTTCTACTAGTAAATAACTCATGCTCAAAAATGTCAATATCAGAGTCTCAGCAGTGGCAGCCTGATCCTTGGCACCTGCACGAAAAGCCCGTTCTGTGAAGGCTTTGATTTTATTTGATTTGATTTGATTTGATTTGATGGATTTGATTCCCATCCATAGCCCTCTTCTCTCTATGGTTCATGTTTACCTGCCCCCATCCCCACCCCACCCCACCCCCTCTGGCTCCCTGGTTCCTCTAATCAAAACTCTTTTCTGATAAATATCTATCAGCCAGTTACATTTTGACAGCCTTTAAGTCAATGCTTGGCATCTTGAATTTTCCTTCAACCATCTAGAGAGAGAGAGAGAGAGAGAGAGAGAGAGAGAGAGAGAGAGAGAGAGAGAGAGAGAGAGAGAGGCGTTTGCTGATCATAGTAGGTTCTCACTAAGCAAGAATGGTTCCCTTCCCCAGCTGACCCTCCGGCGGCCCTTCTTAGCCTTCACATTTTTGTACAGTGATCTAAGACTTGATCTTCTCGCCGTCTTTTTCTTCCTTTCCCAGCTGTCAAAACCCAAGACACGCTGCTGCTGCATTTTAGACTGTACAACTCACTAAATACCAAGCTGCCCACTTCCCACCCGCTTATTAACTCCAAGTCCATTGCACCCGGAGGCACACTAGGGGGTGCTGTTGTGATGTCCAGGCCCAAGGAGTTTGTGAACAGCAAAGAAAAGCAAGCAACAGAGCCTTTGGGATACTGGAAGACATCTCTGCTCAAGCCCTCTGTACAGTTCCTCGGCATCCTGAGACCACCGCACTAAGACACAGAATTCCAGGAGAAAGCTCAAAACAGAGCAATATAAAAGGAAGGCTGGACATCTCCAAGCTAAAGGTTTTATTGTAAGACTCACCTAGGAACACGGGCATACCTGATCATCATTAGGGTGACTGCTGAACGTGAATAATTCATCCTCACTTGCTGCCAGAAAGGAAAATATTCGGTACAGTCAGCCTGAGGCAGTTTAGGATGACAGGGTCCTGAAAATAAAAGTAAAATGTAATGTCCTGGAGCCTTGTGGTAAGAAGCTCCCTCCCTAGATCTGTTTGTCCTTGAACTCAAGCTGAGTCCCTCTAAACCCTTCCAGAAGATTGGGATTCCTGGGACACCAGTCTGACCAACTCAGCATCTAGCCAAAACCTAGAAAAGGCTCCCATCGGTTCTCTGGGTGGGCTTTACTTCACTCCCACGGGCAGACGCTCTCTGTGCTCTCTCCTCTCTCCTTCTCTGAATTTAATAAAAGTCACTCTAAACTTGACTCTCTGGTCTGTGAACTTCAATTCTTTGAATTCATAAGACAAGAATCTGGGGACACCCCAAAATTCTCTTATCATACTACTGTGTTGGTGTATACTGCTGTGTCAACAGAGGAATCACCAATTCCTGCATCAAACCAAGTGGCAAAAAGTGTCTGGCAGACCTACACATACCAAATGCAACCCCAGCAGCTGGGATCCCTGGAGTCCATCCCTGCTTTTCACAATCATCTTTCCTGGTGTGTGATGTCTAAAATTTTGGGAATTGATGCTTTCTGTGCAAACAAATGAGCATGCTCAGCCTCCATCGACCCCCAGCTTGGCTACTGCACAAAGCTGCCAGGCTGCCCCAGAAGCCTCCCTGAGCTCAGTTAATTTTGCTGGAGTGACAGGAGGGTAAGCTTTTTTTTATCAGACCTAAAAGGCTTTTCAAGTTTCTGAGTAAGTCATAATGACAAAGTATCTTGTTGGGTTTGTGAAATTTTTTTAAGATGGCTTTTTAACAAATATATTTTTAAATTTTTATTTTATCTTTTTGGCTTAAAAACATTTTATTTATTTATTTTTCTTTATTTAGAGAGAGAGAGAGAATGAGAGAGAGAGACAAAGCAGACACTGAGAGAATGGGTGCACCAGGGTCTCCAGCCACTACAAACAAACTCCAGACACATGCGCCACCTTGTGCATCTGGCTTTATGTGGGTATTGGGGAATCAAACTCAAGTCCTTCTGCTTAGTAGGCAAAACATCTTAACCACTAAGCCATCTCTCCAGCCCCAAGATAAGGCTTTTTATATGTACATATTTTTTTTAAGATTACAATTTAATTGACAGAGAAGAAGAGGCAGATAAAAATAGAATGAATATGGGTGCTCCGGTGCCTCCAGCCACTGCAAATGAACTCCAGATCCATGGGCCACTTTGTGCATCTGGTTTTACGTGGGTGCTAGGAAATTGAACCTGGGTTGTCAGGCTGGGAAAGCCATTGCCTTTGACCCCTGAGCCATCTCTCCAGCCCTCATGTACATATTTTAGAGACTCACAGGATGACATGCTTACCATTACTAACAATTACATTAACTGTTCCCACACACACGGAAGAATAGCTCTGCACCAAGGAAAACAACTCTGCTTTTAATCCAAGAAAAAAACAAACCTCACCACTGACCCTCACAAGCTCTTTCACACCCTTTTTTGGTGCCATTGGGTACCCACACAAACACCAATGAGCAACAATTCACTAATGCTAATAATCAAACTCTTGCTAGAAAAGAAATTCAGCTAAGCCAGAAACGTGAAGAATCCGAGTGATTCAAGAAGGACTCAGCTACAGGTGCCATTCCAGGGCAAATCTTACATGAAATGGTTTCTTTTTGCCCTGAACTTCACCCCTGAGAAAAACAGAATTCCAAATGTAGCTCCATTGTACTTTAAGATGCAATACAAGGAGTTTCCAGCCTGGGCTTTATTTTATTTTAATTTTTTTTACACCTACTAGATTGGCAATTCCACAAAAGCTTTATTAAAGGAAGACAAGGACGAATCACCCACACTTTATAGACTATGCAGAGAACTCTTAGGCAAATATCTCTCAACCTAAATTTTGTCCTCACAGATCCAAAAGACAGACCCTAGCAGCTACCAGGCTGCCGTGGGTGAGGTTGGAAAAGGCTGGGAAAAGTGCTGGACTTGTAGTTTGGAAAAACCCTACTCTGTAAAAAGCCACCCAGAACCAGGGACACTCGGCTCAACCTCACTGGGGGGAAACAAAATCACACCCAGAGAGTACACAGATGGATAATACCAGTTTATTCGTTGTTTAAGGTACTGATAAAAAGTAGACAAGTATGTCTAGTGCTAGAACCCTAAAGTTCTCTTTAAAATGAAAAATACAAAGAGACAGTGCTGTAGTTATTGTTATCAAAAAACCTTCAAATACAAAATACTGATTGCTTTGAAAAGGAACAGCAGAAAGCAAATTTCAACTCAACATTATCATATATATATATATATATATATATCACATTTTTTTTTCAAGGTAGAGCCTCACTCTAGCCCAGGCTGACCTGGAATTCACTATGTAGTCTCAGGGTGGCCTTGAACTCATGACAATCCTTCTACCTCTGCCTCCTGAGTGCTGGGATTAAAGGTGTGCGCCACCACGCCCGGATATATATATAGTTTTATTCTTGCTCATGTAACATTCTGATCTAAACAAAATGAAAAGGCTTGCTTCTTTAGGGACATCAGCAGTGACTCTCAAGTGTGTTCACTGATACCACCTCCAGGGTGCTTGGGATCTGAGGATTAATTTCTTTTAAGTTCTCAGGTATACAGCCAGGTACTGGAATTGAATTGGTTTATCCAGTTAAACCACCTAAATATGACAGTCTCTCTCTCTCTCTCTCTCTCTCTCTCTCTCTCTCTCTCTCTCTCTCTCTGTGTGTGTGTGTGTGTGTGTGTGTGTGTGTGTGTGTGTGTGTGTGTGTGTTTTGAACCCTGGCGGCCTTCACATACATAGGCAAGCACTCTACCACTGGGCTATGTCAGCTCTTTGGAGAGACAGGGTGCTCTAGGACTCACCAAGCAGTCAAGGATGACCGTGGACTTCTAATGCTGCTGCCTCCACCTCCCAAGCGCTGGGATTACAAGAAAATACCACCACACTTGGCTCCGAATAGCCTTTTTTAAACTTCCCCATATCTGAATTTTGTTCTGCAAAATGATGTTAATCACAGTCCTTCCTCCTGCTGAACTACAGTAAAATAAGACATACTCATAAAGAACTTTGAGGTAATGAAGCAAGGAAGTACTTTCCAATATCCTGATATTTGAAACCAGTAGCCTCTGCTGAGAGAGAAGCCACACGATTCTGATGAGAGGTCAAGGTTATTCAGCGAACAGGCCATCGTACAGCTCCTTACCAAGGAATTGATCATATTGCAGAGTTTAATGTTAACTTCAAACATAAAAGCAGTGAAGGGTGTGAGAAGCTTGGATATGAAGTCTAACTGCAGACCCAGGCGATGGTAGAGGAGAGGTTCACACTCCCAGCCCTGCTGGGAAGGCTAAGTCACCTGGGAAAGTAGACATTAGTGCCAAGGCCTGCCTGCCTCTCGACTTTCTCTCCTTCTTCACCTTCCCTGGAAGGTTCATAGACCTAGTGGGGTTTCTGACTAAGACCATCCACTCAAATATCTGTGCCCTGAAAAGTGGGAAGCAGTGAGCTCCTTGCTGCTGACAGGGATCAAGAAGGTTATCCCACCCCTAGGGCCCAGAACATCACTCAGGACCAAATCAGATCTCGCAGTAAGTAGCAACTATCGACACAGCAGAGATCAGGTCTCAGTGAGTCCCAGGGTAACTCAGAAGAATCAGCCAAGAGGCATGCTGCAGATGTCCAGAGCGCTCGGGAGTTTCCCCTTCTGGAACAAGACTTCCAAAACCCCTGGGCCGTGCAGAGGATGGCAGGTCTCTACTCACCCACACCTGCAGCAACGCCAGGGTACTAACTCCGCTGACCACATAAGGACAAAATATGAGAAGTGCCTTACATAAGGACAGATATGCAGAACTGTGACAGGTATGGACCTGTGTTAGAATTTCAAATGGGCAAAATCTCTAGTTCCTTCCAGATGCATTTTGAAGGACCTAATTTGGTCAGGACTTTGGAGATACAGCCTAGTAACCAGCACAAAGTGACTCTCCCATCTCTTCCTGCAGTGTACCCACAACCAACCTGACTCCCTTCTCCTCTCATCTCTCTCCACAGGGTAAACCTCGGGTTTTTAGTTTCCTAAATGGGGCCTGAGCTACCATAACAATTCCCTGTGTTGTCATCATCAAACTGACTGCTGAGAACTAAACGGGCCTTAATAGTCATCAGTCATCACACATACAGTGTTTTGGGTTCTCATATCAATTTCACCTTCGTAACAATTGATAAAGCAGTTATATTAACTCTATCTTACCAAGAGTAATTGGAAATTGGAGTATAGAGAAACGAATCCGACTGATTCTTGGGCCCATGCTCTTTAAAATAATAATGGTGGGTTTTTTATGTAGAACTATGTTCCAGGCACCAATCCCAGCTTCAAGTGCTACTTATGTATTCTTCACAACACCCCTAAGAAAGACATTCTATTCTTACCACAGCCATTATATAGATGAGAAAACAGAGGAACAGACAGAGTCAGGAATGCTCTTAATTTACAAGGGCCCATTTAGTCTCTCAGCAGCCAGAGTTTGATGATGACAATATAGAGGAATATCATGGTAGCCCAGGCCCCATTTAGGATACTATAAGCTCGAGGCTGACCCCGACTGGAGAAAGATGAGAGGAAAAGTTCTGAGGACTAGGATTCAAAGCCAGGTGGGCTGATCACTGAGACCTTGGCCACTGCACATCTGAGCCTCTTTTCTTTCTCTAACTAGTTGTTTTTTTTTTCTATATTCATTCACAGATTTGCTTAAGCTCCTACTATGAACCTAACACCCTACCAACTATTGTAGAAAGATAACCAGTATTTGAGGGTTACCTTCCATCAGAGATCTGTCATCTCATTGGGCAAAATCAGGGTCAGGCAGTGAGTACTGGAGCACCAGGAGGAGCTAAGCCCTAGAAACTAGGAGGAGGTCAGCTCAGTGCTAAAGGTGAGTTCCAGGCAGGAGGACTAGCATACAAGCAAGAGTGAGTCACGTGGACTAGAGAGGTGGAAGGTAGCTTACTCGCCTTGCTACACTGCTGTATCTCATTAACTCCTTATCAGATAAAGACAGTAAGAAACACAAAGTCCAATCATTCATCCCAGATCTCACAGCAACCAAGTGGCAGAGTTAGGTTTGTTAGGTCTGTCTACTTAGAACATATTTTCTCTAAACCTGAAACTTTTCACAGAGCAGAATACAAAACGAATAGGCCCCAGGAACTGGGTCAGCATGGGCAGGGCTAGGCAGAATCTATCTGTGTCATTTCTAGATCCTTCAGAAACCATCAGCCTTCTTGGTCTTCCTCCTGTCCCCTGGAGGGGTATGTGCATTCTCAGCTTGGAAACCACTTCCGTACAGTGTTCCCTCTGCAAACAAGATCCCTCTCTGCAGACACAGAGAGAGAGAGAGAGAGAGAGAGAGAGAGAGAGAGAGAGAGAGAGAGAGAGAGAGCTCTCTTGAGCTAGCTGAGCTTACCTGGGAAGGACCTGGCTAAGGGTAAACTATCTGTGGGTGGAGCCAGTTTGTGGGGATATAGGCAGGGGACCTTAAAAGATCCCCTAATCCGCACTCCTTTGTTAGAAGAGAAAAATGGGTCCAGAGATGAGATGAATCCATCATTCCCTTTAGCCCAGGCCCCCAAGATTCTGAGCTCTGTAAAAGTGCTTTGGCAAGCAGAGATGTGAAATTCCTGCAACAGCTTGGAGAAGAGGTAACTAAGGGCCTGCCTTCCCACGGAGTCTGTCTTTAGACTCCAGTGCTGCTGACATTAAAAAGAGCAAAGCTGTTTTCTTAGCAAGATCCAAGCTTGACTCAAACTTTGTGTTGTGAGGAAGAGGGTGGGAGGAGAGGGGCACGCACATGTGAATCAGCAGCCAACCCGGGGAGTGGGATGTTTGGGGAAACTGAGTGCTCCTGAGGCTGCAGGGAAAGGAGGCCCTGATATCACAGCACCCACTGGCAGCCTCTCACAGCATGCCCCTTACAGAGCCCACTGCCTGTACCCGGACAAGAGAGCTGCTGTGTTACTTCTGCCATGGCACCCTTCGGTAGCCCTCTGAAGAGATTTGAAAGAATAGATCTAATCACCCAAAGAAGAATCTTCTGATCAAAGAGTAAAAGCAACACCCCATGACTTCATTGTCAGAAAGCTTAAGACATGTATCAAGGTCATTACTCATCAAACGTGCCCTCTGGGAATGGATAGAGTCCATTGCTCTTTCCAAGGCCAAAAGGACTTGTGTGCTACCTTCCATTAATACTTCCTGTCACTCCTCTCTTCCATTCTCACCAATCATCACATTAGACCACAGCCAAGAGACTTTTAAAAAAATGTACTTCCCGTAATGGGCTCAGAGTATTTATAGGTCAATTTTCCCTGCTGGCTAGCATGTGTGTATTTGGAGACTGACTGAAGAGGGTTTCTTCTCTTTCTCTTTGGTATGAGGTCAAATCCTCAGATATCAGAGAAGATAGGTGTGAACAAAGCACACCAATGCCCTGGACTATGTCATTTACACAGTGGTGGTTGGATATGCCTCCACTTTCTCCCCTCAAATCCCAAATCCAGGTCTTACCAATCACAAGTCCTCTGGACCACAGAGCCTAGGTGACCTAGGGGTACAGAAGCTGGACCATTTCCCCTTTCTTTAAATTCTCTCTTCCCTATTTGCTCACTTCCTCTCTGACCCCTTAGGGTAGGTCTCTAAATTTTATTTTGTGTATAGACAGGGAGGGGCATGCCAGTGCACACCTGTGGAGGTCAGTCCTTGCCTTGCCTACAGCTTTACATGGACTCCAGGGTTCTGAACTCAGGTCCTCACGCCTACATGACCAGTGCTTTATCTAGCCTCTAGCTCCCGACAACCCTTCACTGTTTATACTTCTTTTAACAAACTCTCATCTGCCTCAGGAACTTCCCAATCTACACCATTCGACAGATTTCCTCAGAACTGTGGGTCCATTCACCCACTGCCAACTAGATATATCTCTAGGATGCCTCCCAAGCTTCTCAAAATCAGGATGTAACACACTAGGCTCATTACCTCTCCGACTCCCACACTCGTTTCCCTCTCCATGGGGCTTCCTCTATCACTGCTGGGAGTCATGGTTGACTCTTTTCCTCACCCTACATCCCTCTAAACCCAACCAGCATCCAGGACTGTCAATTCCCCCTCAAATTCATCCAGTTTTCACCACTCTTGTTGCCACTAGCCTAGTTCAAACCAAAACCCCAATTTCACAAAGTTGCTGTAACTGCCTTCTAACTGCTTCAGCTCCTCTAGTCCACTGTTCCCATTGCCCCTTCCTTGCGATAAGGTTTTGTTGTCAACTTGATCTTTTTAGGCATCTTGGGTGGGTCTCTGAGGTTGGTTATAGGAAGGCAAGCCTCTCAGTAGGGGCAGGATATAAGGAAGCTCAGGAAAACTAGAAACAAACTTTCCTTCTTGGGAGGGCAGTGCAGGAAGGAAATTCCAGAGATAGTGAGTCAACAAGTCTGAGACAGGGTTGACATAAGTCAACTTATGTCTGAGATAGGGTTGCAAGACTCTGCCCTAAGGTTATATAAAGGGGAACAAATCTCTGTCTCTCCTTGCCCCCCTGCCTGCCTGGCTGCTGGTGCTTATCATGCATCTCTTTGTAGGCAATGAAACAGAGCTTCCTCAGCCTTCCAGCCTGGACTGAAGACTAGCAGCTCCCCAAAAAGGCTTGAGGCCTTCAGTGCTGGATTGGGACTGCTGAGGCATCCAGCCACGTGGACTGAGCAGTGACCCGTTTCTTAACTCTCAGACTTGCAGACTGCTATTGTGGGACTGCCATGAGCTAATCCAATAAATCCCCTTTTTATTTACTACAATTTATTCTGTTGGTTCTGTTCCTCTAGAGAACCCTGTTAACACACCTCTGGTGATCCATCTTTCTAATGCCTCTAGGTAGTGATATTGCTCACTAGACTCATCCGCTTTAGGATGAAGCCCAAATGTCCTGACTGACCGAAGATACCCACCATTCATACCTCTCCAAACTCATCTGTCAGCAGAACTCCTTCATGGTCCATGTTACCTCTAAACTGAATCTCTTTCAGTCCCAAGCCTGCTGCTTTCTCTTCTTCTTGCCTCTTGGACTTCCTAGACTCACTGTAGTAGTTTGAATAGATGTCCCCCAATAGAATTTATTATAATTGTGAATTGTCTTCAGCCTTCTGGCTGGAGGAAGTGTCACTTTGGCCTGGCCTCCTGGGGTCTTGCCCCTGAGGTATTTCTAATTGAATGCAAAATTCTAGGGATATATATGTGTCATAGTCAGCCACACATCACTAGGATGAATCTCCAAACCAGGCATAATTTTGGGGGAGGAAGGTAGTTATTGAAGTAACAGACCCAGGGTAAATTAAGGAAAAGGCTGGCCCCCTTTTACAGAAGCAAGTAGAGAGAGAGAGAGACAGGCCCAGCACCTCCAAAGCCAGCAAGCACACTGTAATACTGTAATTTACAAAATGCAGAACTGCCAGACTGGGGTTTTGGCTTTTCTTTTGCATATCTATCCCTAGTATTTTGGATCCAAATTAGAAAGGGCCAGTCCCCAAGAGGCTAGGCTAAAGTGACACTTCCTCCAGCCAGAAGCCTGGAGACAATTAACAATTTAATAAACACAATTATAATAAATTCTATTGGGAGACATTTATTCAAAACTACCACAATATGCAGAAAAGCAGCCTGAACCCAAGTCTGGCAATTCTTCCATTTTGTGAGTTATAGTGTTACAGTGTGCTTGCTTGAGGTGCTGGTGGTAGGTTTCTCTCTCTCTGCTTGCTTCTGTAAAAGGGTGGCCTTTTCCCTCATTTTTTGGAACTTCCCCTGGATGCGTTAGTTTAATAAATACTTTCCTCCCCAAAATTGTGCCTGATATGGAGATTCATCCCAGCAGCGTGTGTCAGACTACGACACTCACAAAATCATATACAGAAAAGGAACTGAAAGTACCAAAATTAGGTCTTTCTACCTTATTTTCAGAAAACTCAATGCAACTGAGTCCTTATAAAAGTCAAAAGCACTGCTTCAGCAGCTACAGAGACTTATGAGTAAGATACAACTCAGGATTACGGAGTCTCGTTATTGTTATTAGACTTGTGTTAAAATGTTTAAATTCTGATCTGGGTGTGGTGGTGCATATTTGTAATCCTACTACTTGGTTGCAAATTCAAAGGTAGCCTGGTCTACACAGGGAGACCTTATCTGGACAAAAGTTCAAGTTCCTAGAGCAGTTAAAGCCACACTAAGAAACTACCTGCCCCTGACACAACGGGATTGTTCTATGTATAGTTTTACCAGATGTCATGGTTTGATCCAGGTGTCCTCCACAAACAAATGAATGTGTTCTGATAGATCGATCCTCAGCTGATGGCAGTTTGGGTTTTATAACCTCGATGAAGCTGTGTTGTCAGGGGTGGGCTTATGGGGTTATAAGCCAGCTTCCCAGAGTTTGGCACACCTTCCTGCCACTGTTTGCAGTGCTGTGGCAGACGTGATGTCCAGCCCTCTGCTCATGCCATCATTTTCCCTGCCAGAATGGAGTCTCCCCTCAAGTCCGTAAGCCAAATAAACCCATTCCTCCAGAAGCCACTTTTGTTTGGGTTCTTTCTGCGCAGCAACTAGAAAGCTGACTGTAACACCAGACTAGTTCATTCCTTTGCCAATCCAGAACCCAATCTCTATACCTCAGAGAAGCTTCCTAGCACAGCCCATGCTCATGTCCATCTTAGGAAGCTTACATTTCTGTCAGCTTTCTCCCCTGTTGCTTAAGGCAGTTCAGTTGAAGCTGATGATCAGGAACCAGAAACCTTCATTTAATAGCTATGGGTGTTGTTGTATCCATCAGTATTGGACAGGATTTTCAACTTTATCCAGAAGTTTAGAGCTAGCATTACTGGATTGTTCTTGGTCACACAGCAAAATTATGGATACAGGCTAAGACTATCTACCATGTCTTCATGATTCAAAAATGTGGCCTAATAAGGAGACATGAATTCTTTTCAGTGCTGGGGATTGAACCTAGGGCTCCCTTTCTCTTCTACTCTATTCTCCTTCTCTGTCTCTTTTTTTCTCTCTCAATGTTAGGTAAGCATTTACCCCTGAGCTGTATCACCAGATCCTAGACCCCTAGACATGGGTCGTGGTGAGAATTTTCCTTCTTTCTGTTAAGCAGATGACTGCAAATCTGAGTATTATTAGAATTGCAAAAAGACATCCCTTTTAGGCAAATGACAAAGTCTCCCGTTCCTCCTGACTGACTAAGGACGGGGCACATACTTAGTAGCTGGAGGCAGGCTTTGTGCAGAGCGGCATGCCCACACACAGATGGCCCTGCATGACACCTCTCTGCCCACCAATTGATGACTTTCACTACATAAATATAGGTACAATGTCAAGTTTCTCACGACCCAGCTTTGAATAAAATGAGGTCTACTTTCCAGACAAAGTGGATATATTTTTTTGTAACTACTTCTCAATGATGTTCCTTAATGCCTGAAATCTCTACCATAATGGTCAGTACTCACACCAACCCCTTAACAGTAAAACAGAAATTTGGATTACTCTCAATAAGAATACAAATCTAGCAACCAGAGCTTATCCACAGGCAATAATGAAGAATAATAACGCCCAAAAGCCAATGACTATTCACAGAGAGAAGCATCATGAAAGTGTTCAACAGGACAGACAGCATGCGGCAGCCTGGCTAAAACACTAATTTATCAGGCATAAGACGTTGAGAATCACATGTACAACTTCCCTTGGTCTTATGGCCTTAGGTTTATGAAGACTGACTGACTCCAGTAAGGTAAAGATAGGGTGCCAGGTGGGGTGGTGCATGCCTTTAATCCCAGCACTCAGGAGGCAGAGGTAGGAGGACCGCCATGAGTTCAAGGCCATCCTGAGACTACAGAGTGAATTCCAGGTCAGCCTGGGCTAGAGCGAGACCCTACCTCGAAAAAACAACAACAACAAAAAGATGGGGCACAACTAGCCTCATTGGGTTAGGGAGCCAACTGAAGACCCTAGGCACTCCTTTTAAGACAGGCCTCAGTTCCCAGTGTGTCGCTAAGTGTTCCTGTGTCTAAATGACTTTCCTTTCATCCACTGCAAAGTGGGTGTTGATGTGTGTTAGACAGGTAGCAACAGCAGTAAACAGGAGAATGTAAACTCAAGATGCGGCGCCAGGTCCATGTTCCACCTGGATCACCAGAACACTGAAGCTTTTATTTCTAACTTGTCAAAATCTCCCCCATTGAATGACAGATGGAGTGATTTTTCTATTTTCTATATCTTTGGCATGATCTTATTGTCCAAAGGATGTTTAAAGTGATAGTACAGAAGTGGTCACATGCATGCTAAGAAAATGTCAGTGAGCCTTTCCATGTAGAGAAAGCCTTACGTGTAAGAGAACTGCTGATTGACAGGCCAATGAAAGAGTTTGGAAACATCAATTGTTTTCTCTTGGGAAGGCAAGGGGTTTCACACTAGGATAAGGAAGGGCTTGAAAGATGACCGAGATACAAGAACCCTCTCCTCAGCCAACCAATGCAAAAAAAAAATAATACAAAAGGGCAGAGTTCGGGCTGGAGAGACGGCTCAGCAGTTAAGGCACTTGCCTCCAGTGCCTAAGGCCCCAGGTTCAATTCCCCAGTGCCCACATATGCCAGACCCACAAGGTGGTGGCCCTGGTTTTCTCTCTCTCTCTCTCTCTCTCTCTCTCTCTCTCTCTCTCTCTGTGCTTGGAAATGAATAAATAAAATATTTTTTTTAAAAAAAGGGCAGAGTTCAGGTATCTGGAGTTGGAACTGCTTAAATATTAAATACAACCAAATTCAGCTGGATGTGGTGGCGTACGCCTTTAGTCCCAGCACTGGAGAGGCAGAGGTAGGAGGATCACCATGAATTCAAGGCCACTCTGAGACTCCATAGTGAATCCCACGTCAGCCTGAGCTAGAGTGAGGCCCTTACCTCGAAAACAAAACAAAGCAAACAAACAAACAAACAAACAAAAAGCTCCACCAAATTCAGAACTTATCACACCATCAATACTTTTAAAGTATTATTTTATTTTTCCAGAGTGAAACCTTATCACACTTGCCAATGATTAAGAATTACAATAAACAGAAATATGTGCCTTGGGGGAAGATTTTACTCTTTTACTGCTTCCTGGACAGAACTACTGATGTCTCTTGTCAAATTCCATTTGTTTTGATGTGCATGGATGATTTAGTTAGCAAGATAGTAAGCTAGACAACAGATCAAAGATAGGAAAAGCCCAGTGAGGCAAAGATCACGGTCCTGGGACAATCAGCTCCCTAGATTCGGCAGCAAGGCTGGCAGGTGCACGTACCTACTGATCCAGAGAGATGCTGTCATGCCTGTGCCCCAGGCTCTGCAGGATTCACTTCCTGGAGATAGTAATTGTGATCCTAGTAGGAAGGTCTGGGAAACAGCTCCCCAGGACACGACTTCAAAAACCAGGAAGCTCTGAAGAGAAGAGTGGAAAATTGGAGAAAACAATTTGGAATGTTGAAGATCCTCAGCCAAACTCACTTTGGCCTGATTCTGACTCTTGCCTCAGGTGCTCTCTCTCTCTCTCTCTCTCTGAAAGGCAGATAAAGAAAGAAAGGAAAGCTGAGGGAAAACGTAGCTTGTGCTATTTGGGAGCTAGAGAATGAGGCATGTAACAGATGGACAGGGCTACGGCCAAGGGCTTAATAAGATTTCTTACAGGATTAGACATTCATTTGATCCAAGCCAGCCTGCTCAGGGCAGAGGCAAAGAGAAGCCTAACCACGCTGACTCCCCATGCTTCCTCCTGTGTAGCTGTGATCATGGGTGAAATCAGATGGAGCCGTGTACCTGCAAGGCTTAGAAAGAAGCATCGTAGCCGGGCGTGGTGGCGCACGCTTTTAATCCCAGCACTCGGGAGGCAGAGGTAGGAGGATCGCCGTGAGTTCAAGGCCCGCCTGAGACTACAGAGTGAATTCCAGGTCAGCCTGGGCTAGAGCGAGACTCTACCTCAAAATACCAAAAGAAAGAAGAAGAAGAAGAAGAAGAAGAAGAAGAAGAAGAAGAAGAAGAAGAAGAAGAAGAAGAAGAAGAAGAAGAAGAAGAAGAAGCATCGTAATAGTAAAGATCGCAGCTCACTCTTCAGTGTCATCAAAGTCTGACCAAGGAAAGAACAGCCCTAAGAACTGATAAGTGCAATGGCATTGATGCAGGACTTTGTTAGGTCCAGGGAGGGATTTGATTCCATAAAGATACAGGAGATCCCAGGCCTGTGGACTCTAAACTTAGGGTCCCTTCTACAAGTTAGCAAAGAATTGAAAATGTGGATTCAGAGAAAGGCAAATTATAAGGTTTATTTTGTGGAGAGTTAGGATTCAGAGGGAAGGTAATCAGGAAGGTCCAAGTCCAAAGAAGTTCTCTACCGGTTCCCAGCCTGGATGAAAAGGGGGAGGGGTGACAGAGAAAATCTCCCTCACATAGGAGTCAGGGGACACACACACAGCCATGGAAAGCAAAGCAGAAGAGTCCAAGTCAAAAGATCCCCTTTGCATAGTGGGTAAAAAAAAGACAAAAAGGGGGGGGGGGGGCAGCTAAAGCGCTTGCCTACAAAGCCTAAGTACTTGGGTTCCATTCCCCAGTTCCCACATAAAGCCAGGGATACAAAGTGGTGCATGCATTTGGAGTTTGTTTGCAGTAGCTGGAGGCCCTGGTGCCCATTCTCTGTCTCTCTGTCTATGCCTCTCTCTCTCTCTCTCTCTCTCTCTCTCTCTCTCTCTGCTAGCAAATATATAAAACTGTTAAAAAGAGAATAAAAGGTTCAGAACTTAAAGAGAGATCACACATGCAGCAATGTAAGAAAGCACACCAAAACAAGGCAGCAAAGTGCATGAACAAAAAGCAAGCCAGGCTTGAAAGAGGGGAAGAAAGATCAAGAGAGGTTTACACATGCATGCCAAGAGGGATCCAGAGAGAGATTTACACACTCCTTTATATGGGTCACACGTCTCATCAGACTCAGGTGTGTAAAGGAGAGACCTGATTGGTAACTGGACTCAGAGGCTGACTCAGGAGGGACCAGCCCACACTTGTGCCAAGGCCAGGAAAACTTGAAGCAGAGGCAGGAAGTTTGTCGCTAGAGTTGCTTTCAGCATCATGGATGAGATTGGGGCAGGTGCAGGCTCTAGTCTGTTCTATGTTCTCCTTGGGTTCTCTATCCCTCGATGACTACCTATAAAAACAACACTACCTTGCTCCTGTTCTCTATCCACATCAAATGAAAAAGCTTTTGCTTCTAGTCCTATATAAAAAAATAAAATTAAAAAACAAATAACAAGATGTGTTTGGGGAGCACAATGCGGCATCCTGCTCACTGGGGGTAGAAATGAGAATAAGTCAGTCTGCTTGTTACATTTATCACTATGGAGTTTCATCAAAACACTCAAACTTAAACTTTCATAGGATCCAGTCATATCCCTTCTGGGTAGCTATGTTTGCATCCCCGTGTTTATCATGGCCCTGCTCACAATAGCCAAGTGGTAGAGGAGGCCTGGGTGCCCACCATACATGAACGGATAAAGAAAATGTGATACACATATGCATACGCATACATGGATGATGTTCGCAGGAAAATGGGGGAACTAAGGATCATCACGTTAAGTGAAATAGTCCCATCCCACAAAACACATACCGCATGCTTTCTCTGACATGTGTAAGCTCGGGAAAGTAAGGGAAAGGAGGACAGAGGAAGGATAAGAAAGATTTAATAGAAAGAAGGAATATAATCAAAGTACATTATTATATGCATGTATGGATAGGTGTGATTTGAATCCTTTTATACAATCCATATGTGCTAATAAAAAGAGAAAGAAATTCAAGAAGAAAAAAAGCACAGCTCAGGGCTGGAGAGATGGCTCAGTGGTTAAGGCACTTGCCTCTAGTGCCTAAGACCCTGGTTTAATTCCCCAGTACCCACATAAGCCAGACCCACAAGGTGGTGGCCCTGGTGCTCGCGTTCTCTCTCTCTCTCAGCTTGAAAATGAATAAATATATTTTTTTTAAAAAGCACAACTTGTCTGGTACAGAAACAGAAGGGTCAGCTTGATATCCTGACAGTGTCTCGTGCTGGGCCAGGCACCTTGGTGTGAGAGCCCACACTTGGAATGAGTGACAGTCCAAACCTCTTAGTTCTGCCCAGGCAATCTGGAGGACATGCAGATAGCATGTGACTGTACATTCACATTTTGACGGTCACACAACTTTATGTCAGCATCAGCCATATAGCTTGAGGCAAGTTCCTACGTGTAAGCAAAGAGAGATTATTGGTCCTATGCGATTTTCTTACCTCCCGGAAAGGACAGAGTTATGTAAGCAGTTGGAGTTATTTCTGGGACTTATAGCTATTTCCTTTAATTTGGCTTAGCGTTTACCCCATCAGGAGTCAAGAACAAATTCTATTTTGTTTAAAACAAATCATCATTCACTCCAGGAAGCTCAAAGCCATCACAAAGTAAAAAGAAGTAAGGAGAGAAAAGAATGTTAAGTAAGGAGAGAAAAGAGCTGAATCCACTACTAGGTTGGTAATTTTCTTTTTCTGCATTTTATTTTATTTTTCAAGGTAGGGTCTCACTCTGGCCCAGGCTAACCTGGCACTTATTCTGTAGTCCTAGGCTGGCCTTGAACTCACAGAGATCCTCTTACCTCTACCTCCTGAGTGCTGGGATTAAAGACGTGTGCCACTATGCCCAGCTCCTTGAATTTTATTTTTATATGAAGTGTTTTTAACTTTTATATTAGATCATGAGTTCCGGTTATCTGGTTTATGTACACAGTGACCTGGTATCAATGCTAACGAGGTGACTGATAGTAGATCTGTGGTCTCTTCCATGCTGGAAGGAAGAGACTCACTTGGCACATCAAATGCAGGACTGAATTAAGAACCTTAAATAACTGAATCCAACTGCACACGGTATGACTCTGAAGACATGGATTGAAATCCTACTCTGACTATTCCTGTGTGGCTTAAACAATTCCCTTAGAGCCCAAGTTCTTTTTTTTTCTTTTTGATTTTTCGAGGTAGGGTCTCACTCTAGTCCAGGCTGACCTGGAATTCACTATGTAGTATCAGGCTGGCCTCAAACTCAGGAACTCACGGCAATCCTCCTACCTCTGCCTCCCAAGAGCTGGGACTAAAGGTGTGCATCACCATGCCCAGCTCTCAATTTTGTTTTAAGATTTATTTATATTTATAAGCAGAGAGAGAAAAAGAGAGAATGGGCCCACAAGGGCCTCTTGCCACTGCAAACAAACTCCAGCTGCATGTGCCCCTTGGTGCATCTGGCTTTCTGTGGGTACTAACAAGTTCAATCCCATGCCAGAAAGCTTTGTAAGCAAGTGCTTTAACTGCCAAGCTATCTCCCCAAAGCCTTGATTTGTGATAAGTGTGACTATGGGTGTGTCCAGGTGGGTCTGGGGTTCTGCTCTCATCACAGTCTGTCACCCACCTTCAAACTGCACCTCCTCCTCTCCAAAGGCCGTGGTCATAAGAGCACTCTGCTCCCTAGTTCGTTAAAAAAAAAAAATCAATAAATAAAAACTTTTTATTGACAGCTTCCATAATTATAGACCATAAATGATAATTCCTTCCCCACCCCCACTTTTCCCCTCTCAAATCTGCCTTCCACCCCACACCCCCTCTCAATTAGTCTATTTTGTTTCAATGTCATCGTCTTTTCCTCCTATTATGAAGGTCTTGTGTAGGTAGTGTCAGGCACTGTGGTTGTGAATATAAAGGCCATTTTGTGTTTGGAAGTTTGCATTGTAAGCACTTTTACCTTTGACTCTTACAATCTTTCTGACACGTCTTCCACAATGGACCCTGAGTGCTGAGATTAAAGGCATGTGCTACCACGCCTGACTCTAGATCCTGAATTCTTATGTTTGATCTTTTCATAGAAAGCATGTGAAATTCCCATCCATACCTTCCTATTAGTTTGTCTTTCTCTTTGTTGGATTGTTCTAGATCTGCTTCCTTGTCTTCTAGATTATTCTGTCCTCTCCTTGATCCATTCTATTGGTAAGAATTTCAAGTTTTTTTTTTTAAATTTGACTTACCATGTTTTTTCATTTCTAGTATTTCTCATTGGTATTTCCTTACTCATGTCTTGTATTGACCTCCTTATTTCATTAAGTTAGTTTCCTATCTTCTCCTTTAGGAGTTTGTTATCTTCTTTGATTTCTTCTTTGGTTTCTTTGAACATAGTTATAATCATTTTTTAAAAATTCTTTGTCAGGCATTTCATCTAAATTAGTCTTACTGGAGGTAATTTCTGATGGATTTTTTTTTTAAATATTTTATTTATTCATTTTCAAGGAGAGAGAGAGGGAGAGAGAGAGAGAGAGAGAGAGGGAGCACCAGGGCCACCACCTTGTGGGTCTGGCCTATGTGGGTCTTGGGGAATTGAACCCAGGGCCTTAGGCACTGCAGGCAAGTGCCTTAACCACTGAGCCATTTCTCCAGCCCTTCTGATGGATTTTTGAGGTAGGATCTTGCTCTAGCTCAGGCTAACCTGGAATCCAGTATGTAATCTTAGGCTGGCCTTGAACTCATGGCAATCCTCCTACCTCTGCCTTCCGAGTGTTGGGATTTAAAGGCATGTGCCACCATGCCCAGCTGGATTTATTATTTTTGGTGGAATTGATACAATTATGATATGGGGTGATGGGGAGGGTTAGAATTTAGATAGCACCCAGCAAAAATTTTAATGCACCCCAAGTTTAAAGAGTATCTGAATTCTTGACTATAAAGTTAAAGAATTAAAATCATAGACAACAAGATAGTATGGTATAGTGGGAGATTTTATTATTTAAGGGAATATGGGGAATTACAGAGTTCTCCAGCCACCAGTGTGGGGAAAACACGTGGCGAGTTTAACAGAACTTATACCGTTCAGCTAAACAAGCAGAAGAAGAAAAGATAACAGGGAGCTCCCATCATGAGAAGGAGAGATTCATGAGGGAAAAAGCCTGCCCCGACCCTAGCCATTAGCTGGGGTGGGGTAGGCCTTACCTTCCTAAAGCCTGGATCAAAGTTCCTTCTACTCCATTGCCATGTGGGAAAACAGGCCCACTTTCTTCTAGGGAAGTTAATTTAAATTTTCTCCAGGTGAGTCAGAGAGACAGCTGATTGGTTTATATCTGACTAATCAGTTTTAGCCCCTAGGTTGTAGCTCTAACTAGACACCTCCCACTCAAGGGGAGGGATTTTTCTGCAGACGCCTGATCTGGTCACAATCCCCCCTCTGAAGAAATAACACTAACTGCTGTTAGGGTACTGGGGTGTGGAATTTGGGGGAAAAAAGCATCAGAAAATATATACATGTTTAAGAAAATAAAAGCACCAGAAGTACATATATGTTTAAGAAATAAGAATTAACAATACCCATTTTGATCCAGTAAGAGGCAAGGCAAAGCTTTGACTGGGGAGGGGTTAAGGAGGAGCTTGGCAACATTGTGTGGGGTCTCACTCCTAAACTCTCACAGAATTACATTATCTTGATTTTTTCAGTTTCTTGTATTGTGATGTAGAGATTTTTTGCATCTTGAGTGAATTCAGTGTTTCAGTTTTTTAATTATCTGCTGTATTCTTAGATGTGTAAATCAGAAGTCATATATCTTCAGGGTAGGAGCCTAAGGTGCCAGATGTGGCTCTTACATTACTCCTAGAGTAAGAACAGAAGAGACCCAAGGTGTTTGATTTGCCCGCTATGCAAATATTCTAGAAGGCTGGATGGAGCAAAATACAGGCTTATTCTAATAGCCAACTGAGCAATATATACATATACACAAGACCAGCAAGAAGTATTTATGTAATAGTGGGAATAAATATAAACAGGTGATCTAACAGAGCCAAAGTCCCTAAGGGTATGTATTGACTTAATCCTGTTAACTGGGAGGCTGAGATTCCAGGTCAGCCTGGGCTGGAGTGAGACCCTGCCCCCAAGGATGACAGAAGAAAAAGACAAAAAGGTACTATAAATCAAGGGATATCAAAAGCTACAAAAGTCAACCCCAAAACACAGCTTATTTAAGAATAGCAAAGCTACTCATACAATGTATCTGGTTACTAACAATAAATAAGTTAAAAAACAAAAAAAGAATGGCAAAGTTGACCAAAAATACATCAATCAGGTCTAACATGTTCCAAGAACATCTGTAAGAACTTGATAACATGTTCCATGCTTATCAAGTTCTTACAGTTTACAGAACAAAAGAAAGTCCTAAATTAAGGCGTTTACAAAAAACATTAGTGCGAACATTCTAGCAAATCTGGGGAATCTGTTACAGGTTTTAGAAATCATCCAATGACATTTGTACCCTTGGGGTTAGGGGAAGGTAGTGGCTGTTAATATATTCCAGAAGTTTTCACAAAGCTATTAGGACAGACACAGAGCTGGGTAACAAACGTCCATTAAGAGACTAAAGAGCACCCAGAATTTGAACGCTCCACAATCATGATGTTCTAATCAGTTAATCAGCCTTGCAGAATCTTTAACAAAGGTGTGGCATTTTTTTTTTTTCTGGGAACTTCAGTTCACACTAGCCTTAAGGGAATGACTATTTCATTAAAAGTAGCATTTAAAACAGACTGATCATCTGGGAAGTATTCCAAATTATTCCTTGAATGACTGGAATAGGCCAAGCTTTTGGAGACTGTAAGAAAATGGGTCTGGGAATCTATCACTAAGCAAGTTTGGACAGCACACCATACAAAAAAAAAATAATAAAGTAAAATTTAAAAAAGGGTGAGGGTAGGAAAGAAATGGGCCTGGTAGAGAATTTAAGACACACTGCTGCACAATGTATCTGATGGAAAGAAAGAGATGACATAGTGAATTCCAGGTCCGCCTGGGCTAGAATAAGCGAGACCCTAACCGAAAAACCAAAAAACAAAACAAAACAAAAAAAAGGAAGAAGAAAGAGAGTTAAGGAAGATGCTGACAACTACACAGCAAATCTTACAAAGGCCAAGAGCTCAAAGGGGGCTGAGAGGGAGACAGAGAAAGAATGCACAGAGATCACACAGACCCAGCCAGGACTAGAAAGCAGAGCTTCTATGGGAGAGCTCATGCACCGTTTTTAAAATTAATTAATTAATTAACTATTTTTATAAAAAGGTTGTATGTACTCTTAGACTCTCTCTTCCCTGCCCCAGTCTTCTGAGGGTCTTCCTCATTGTGGGGACCAAGTGGCCCTAGTCAGTCTCTGTAGAGGGGTGGCGGGGGGGGGGGTCATCACAAAGACACTGGCATTTGAAAAGCTTTTTATGATGGCTGTAGTCTGGAGCCCGGGATGATCACCTCTAGGACCCAGTGAGTTCATCAGTTTCATGGGAAATGAAGCAGGTCATTGATCTGTGGTTCTAAGTGACTCAGCTCCCTGGGAAAGAGGATGTAAGGATTGGAGTTGTTTCTTCTTCTTTTTAATAAGAGCAAAATTCATAAAGAGGAAATGACTTGTGGTGGGTTTTTTTTTTTTTCAATTGGTCCATATCTCAGAATGTTCCTTTTCTGTGAACAAAAAGAAAACTAACAAGGCTCAAATTCTAATTATCAGTGTGTACAATCTTTGGGGCAAATGAGAACACAGAAACACAGTTGCAAAATGACAGACTTTCTTTTTCATTTCTTTGTAACCTATTGCCTACAATCCGAGCTGGTGATGCAATGGAGTTGGTATAAACAATTGTAGAATCCATCCCTGTACTGGGACAGGAAAGTTGTTATCTGTAGCCTTAGTTTCCTTCCCTGAAAAAAAAATTTCTCTTCAGATTTAAAATGTAATTGATTATCAGATGTACATAGTTTTATTATCCACTAAGAAAAGGTAGTTGTTTTTAAAAGTAGTTGTTTTATTCCACCATTGACGTGAGCAATTGGAATTATTATGGCAATGTTTACTGATTATAGTGTACAAATGTTCCTTTTATTTTTTAATAAATATTCTCCACCAAGGGGCTGGTTACCATTCAGGACCTCGAAGGGTCTCTTGATGCTGATTGATGGCATTCTGTGGTTTCTTCAGCAACAGGGTAATAGTAACCAGCCCCCAGATGGTAGTTAGTGTAGTGCTGGTCAACGACAGCTGGAGTAAACAGAGACCACTGGCATGTGAAACACAGTCTGCTGCCATGAGTAGGCTCACCACACTTCCTACTGGGAGAGAACAGTGAACCAAGAAAGGAGCACCTGTGCAATGGAGGAGGCCTGCGGGAGGCAATCAACAGTTTTTAAATTTGGCCAAATATTCCACTTAGTGAGGGGGAGCCCTTAACTGAAACTGAGGACTTAGGGCAATATGCACTGGGAGCTGGACTCTGGGGCCCCCAAGGAGAGATCCACTAAGTGAGCAATTGACGGAGAGGCTACTAACAATAGAATCTATGCAATCCAGAAATGTGTATCTCAGTTAACCTAACTGATCTCACTATCTGATGGAGATTCTGTTTGTATCTTTCAGAATGCAGCTAGAGAGCTGTGGCCCATCCAATCCTACCAACGAACTTCAGGCCGGTAGCTGACATCCTGACAAGAGATGAGCCACCCCAGACATACTGTGGAGCATCCATATGGAACCCCTGAGGGAATGATGGGATGAACAAGTGCCCCACAGCCACAGCCAATCAACACAGGATAAGCCAGCGAGATAGACACCAATTTTCGACACAAAGACCCCTAAGTTCTCAACAATAAAGAAGCCTTAATACTCACCCACCACGACTCAGGGAACTGAATGGGAGAGGAGGCAGAAAGATTATGAGAGCCTTGGTGGGGGAGAATATCCAGAGACATGCCCCCCCCCCAGTAACAACACACTAGGGCCGGCAGAACTGGGCTGACTCCTAGGCTAGCCACGGTCCCCTGCCCCAAGGACTAATCCAGACTGCCCATGGAGGAGGATATCCAGCTGATTGGGGATGGGGGACAGGGGTATTGGGGAACTGGGGATAACAACTCAATGTTTGCCCATTAAATAATGTAACTCATTATGGAATATATATATATATATATATATATATATATATTCTCCACCAAGGAAATAAAGATTATAGATGTAATTATGACTATGAGTCACTTTGTACTTAATTCCATTTTTGTGCTGTTAAACTGTTTATATATATCTTTTTAAATATGTATTTGAGAGAGAGGCAGAGAGAGAGAGAGAGAGAGAGAGAGAGAGAGAGAGAGAGAATGGGTACACCAGGGCCTCCAGCCACTACAAAGGAAGTCCAGATACATGCATCACCTTGTGCATATGGCTGTAGGTGGGCACTGGGGAATTAAACTCGGGTCCTTCTACTCTGCAGGCAAATGCCTTTTTACTAAGCCATCTCTCCAGCTCTAGAACTGTATTCTTATTTAAAAAAAGAATCCTTATAATAGAGCCAAGTTGTTAACCATCCCTTCTTGGGGCTCCAGCGCTGGGGAAGCAGAGGTGATCCTTGTCACTTACTGGCGAGCTGTCCAGTTGGTTATCTCCAAGTCCAGTGAGAGACCCTGACTCCAAAAATAAGGTGGAGAGCAATTGAGGAGACACCCAGTGTAGACCTTTGGTCTCCACATGTGCACTCACATGCATAGGAACATGCACACCACACACACACACACACACACACACACACACACACACACACACACCAAACTTAAAACGAGTTATCCTGCTCAAATGGATAACATCTTAACTCAATGAAAAAAGATCACCTCAGAACTTTCCAAAATGACTCCCAAACAATGTGAAAAAGAGCAGAATTTTCCCCTCAGAGATCGCATATCCTTATGGATTCATCCAACCTCAGCCAAGGGTGGTAAGATCAGAAACTGTTTTTATCAAAGTACAAATGTGAAATCTGGAATATTTTTGAGGTTATCTATCAGAAGCCAAGGTGTGTTAATGTTGAGATGTGGGGGCATGATCATGATGTTATCAATTAATAAAGGCGTATGGTGAGCTAGGTAAACGTTCAGTTAGTAACACCTATAATAGGACAGGAGAAAAAGGCTGAGTAGGGCAGAACAGAGGGGAAAGACACTGTAATAGAAGTGAGAGACCAGAGTGTGGACATCTAAGCTGTTAAATTTGAACACCCCAGCACATGGTCCTAATGGCTTTCAGAAAACAGCATGCAGAAAATACCCGGGGGGTGGGGGGTGGGGTGACGGACATGCAAACGGAGGTGAATGGGGAGGAAAAGATATTTTTTTGCTTAACTTTAATTTTACAAAAAGTGTAGCTGAAGGACAGCAGTGTAGGCGGCCTGGAAACTCAGGAAGGACCAGCATTAAAGGTCCTCAGAAGACCCTGTGAGCAGTGGGAAATCAACCTCAATCAGCCTAAGGAAGAAAGGCAATTTGTTAGTTCAAGTGACCACTTTATGGAAAGCACTTATTTACAGGATCAAATGTTCCAGAGACTCAACCTTTATCATTTCTTTTCCTCCTCTCATTCTCTTAATTCGTTTGCATAAAGCAATGGTTAAAAACAAACTACTCTCCCTAGACCCTATGCCTAGAAAATGTTCTTTATTGCAGTCTAAAACCACTAATGGAAAGATTCACAGAACCCTTATCACGGAGAGGTCAGGCTGCTGACCCCACCAAAGCCCAGAGAGGTCAAGGCTGGGCCAGCCAGACATTGATATGCAATACCAAGACACACTTTAAAACTCACCTAGGCATTAAAAAAAAAAAAAAAAAAAAAAAAAAAAAAAAAAAAAAAAAAAAAAAA
>PVHP010006338.1:0-14614 GCA_004024765.1 Zapus hudsonius | reverse complement strand
AGCATATCCAAGGCAGATAGATGGTTTATTTCCATCTTTGAGGCCTTAATGATGAACTCTAAAATCGACATCTTCGAAACAACGAAGGAAATCTGAACTTAATATTAAGGAATACACTAACTTTTCAAGGTGTGATAATGGCCAGGTGAGTAGGATGTCTTTTGCTGTTTTGTTTTTGCATCTGATGGTCTCAGCGGAGGATGCGCTGTCCCCAGGCTGACCTCCGCACCTCGCAGCAGCCTCCAGGACGGAGCATCCAGGACCACAGGTGCCCTCACTACCCAACTAGGATGCGCAGGAGACCCCCCTTTCCCGGCATGCGCCGGGCGCTCATTTACATATATCACCGCCCAGATGACCATGTCCCAAGGGCGCCCCCGGCCCGAGCGCCCACGCGAGCCTCGCGTCGGGATCGCTGCGCTTCATGGGGACGGCGCTGCCCGCTGGGGAGGACGGAGGGCGGGGAGAGCCGGTCACCGTTACCGAAAAGGCGCGGGATCCACGGGCTTCATATAGTCGGCGGCCGGAGGCGATACCGTGCTCGCTTCGGCAGCACATATACTAAAATTGGAACGATACAGAGAAGATTAGCATGGCCCCTGCGCAAGGATGACACGCAAATTCGTGAAGCGTTCCATATTTTACCTCAGTGACGAGGTGTCTGCGCGGAGGGCCACGGTCGGCGGTACAGTGGCGTCACGGGGCCAGGATGCTGATGGAAAATACATCCTCCGCCTGTATGCAAATATGCAAACAGGAGCTGGCAAATCTGCTTTTCCAAATAATCTTTTTCTTTGGAGCAGAGAGGGCCTCTCTCCACTAGCAAACAAGCTGCAGACGCATGCACCTCTTTACGTGCATCTACAGAGCTTTGCAAGCCACTGTAACTGGAAGGGCTTTGCAAGCCACGGTACCTGAAGGGCACATGGTTCCAAAATATGGAACGCTTCACGAATTTGCGTGTCATCCTTGCGCAGGGGCCATGCTAATCTTCTCTGTATCGTTCCAATTTTAGTATATGTGCTGCCGAAGCGAGCACGGTATCGCCTCCGGCCGCCGGCTATATGAAGCCCGCGGAGCCCGCGCCTTCTCAGTAACGGTGACCGGCCCTCCCCGCCCTCTGTCCTCCCCGGCGGGCAGCGCCGTTCCCCTAAAGCGCCGCGACCCCGACGCGAGGCTCTCGTGAGCGCTCCGGGCGCGTGGCTCCGTGGGACGTGGTTACCTGGGCGGTGATATATGTAAATGAGCGCCCGGAGCATGCCGGGAAAGGGGTCTCGCGCCAGGTGTATTTGCGCTGCTCGGCCCGCGGGGCATGCCGGGAGCCTCGCCGACCTGGAGTGGAGGGATTTTTTGAAGACACCCGAGTCCAGCACGGGGCTCCTTCACGAAGGATGACACGTGTCGCCCACGCTGCACGGTGAGGACGCAGTGCGGCTCTTCCCCGCACGCACGGGGCACCGGGCTCTGGGGCTGTCGGCACCCGAGTCCAGGTCGTCCCGGGCTCCCCGCCTCCCGAGGAGGCCACGCCCCCGCTCCCCGCCCCCGCCCAGGTGAACTCTGCGCAGGCGCCGCTCAGGAGAGGCCACGCCCCTTGGCAGGTGCATCGGGGCTGGCGATCCTGGTGCCTAGCAACCAGACATTGGAACCAGGACCCGGCGGAGGGCCATTGGTGGAGTCCCACCGTCCCCTGGGAGCTACCTGTCCCGGGACAGTGGACCTGAGCCGCCCCCAGATGATCCTCAGGTGGATCGTGCAGGAAGACCTACCTGCGTGCGGGAAACGAGGGCCAGGTGGAGGACGCCGCTGCTCCGGAGGAGGGAGGGAAGGAAGGAAGAAAGGAAGGGCTGGCTGCGGTGAGGACACCTGTCACCTGGACAGGAGAGAAGGGGGAATCAAGTCTCCAGAGTCAGCCAGCGGAAAAAGACCATCAAACATTATATATATTTATAATTTATAATTATAATATATTAATATATTACATGTAATTATATTTTATGTATAAGAATGACTAAAATGTCACCATTAACAATGACTATCACATATGAAATAGTTTTGCTTCTCTTCTTCCTCCTGTCATCCCACCTTTCCCCCAAAGGTGAAACAATCTTTTCCAGTAAAAGTTATAAAATTTTGAGAAGATGCTTAATTGGTATCCATTTTTCTGATATACACAAAGAAAGGAGTGTGAAATCATGGAAGAATTTCTAGTTTGCTGAGACCAACATGAGGGGAAAAAAACCAAAGCCTGCAGGGATTACTATTGCTAAACCCTTCTTTCTGTGTGTTTACCGTTGTGGGTTTTTTCATAGTTTTGGAAAAGTAAAAGCATTATGTTTTCCCTCTCCCCAAAAAAAATAATTTAAAAAATGACACTCCTAAATTACATAATTACAAGCAAAGAAATGTTTTGATGTAATTTTTCTAATAACATATCTTTCCAATGAGCTATTTTTGACTTCAAAGCTATGAAGAAATAGTAAATTGATGTTCAATTTTATGATTTTGAAGAACTGTATCAAAACCCTTTCATGACCTTTTAAAAACTTTATAACTAAACAGTTTATCAAAAGGATTAAATAACAGTTGGAAGGATGTCAGAGTTATGGGGTCATGACCTTGATGTCCCTAAAAGTTGTTAACTCCTTCAAAATCAAGCTATACTCCACAAATATCATTTATAAACTCTTTGTATTCTGAAATGGCAAGAAATTAGGAGATCAAATTTACTGGGAAATGGGTCATCTTTAAAATTGCTTGACATTACATATATCAGAAATAGCCAGAGAACTCAACTTTAGAATCATGGCATTATTAACAATGTAATGTTAAAAGAATTTCTCACAGGTAAATGAGTTTCAATGTACCCCAGGCTTACCTTGAATTCCCTATGTAGTCTCAGGGTGGCCTGCAACTCAGAACTCACAGGGATCCTCCTACCTCTTCCTCAGGAGTGCTGGGATTAAAGGTGTACACCACCATGCCTGGCCTCATAGGTAAATTTTATATGATCCCTTTTAAAGCAGGAAATTCTTCCTATAGTTCCAGTGTTATTAAAATTACTTTGATTATTTAAAAATATAAACAAAAATCAAATACAAACTCACTGTCTTTATAGCTGTTGTACAATTCTAGCAAAAAATTAATCTACCCAAAGCAGATTTATAAATAATACTGCAACTCAACAAATTCAAATTAACATTTACTTTTTACAGTAGATGATGTATGTGCTTGCCTAAAAATCACCATTATTGAGTTTGCTGGTGGAAAAATGTAGCCTCAGGACATGGCACACAGTGGAATCTGAGAGTCTATGAAATGAGATAGTTAAATCTATTAGGCCTCTGACTTTAAAACTGCCAGTGAGGATCCCTTGAATGCTCATGTTACTTGATAACTCTTTAAAGATGTATTTAATTCAACGTGGAGTTGGGATAACAATATAGTTGAAATCACTATGAAATATATAATCAAATTGTGCTAAAATTTGAAACAGGAAAGATTACAAATTCCTACAAATATTTTTAAACTCCTTATTTTATTTTATTTTCAGTCTTAATTGTTGAATCACAAGCCTTTCCAGTTGGCCATTATTCCAACTATTGGCAGGAGAGAAAAAAATTACTTACCAATCTGTGTATTCAGAAATTTTCTCTTATTCCTAAAACAAGGCAGACAGGTTCCTATGGTGAACGTGTCCTGTGGTTTTTCAGACAGACTCAGCATCATGTCTGTGATGAACGAGACTTGGGATGTTGAGAGCCACTCATTGACAGCATTTCAGAATTAATCAGAAACCAAATTTTATCATTATTGCTTCCGTCCTGTTTTCAGTGTGGAGCATTCAAATTAATGTTAAGCCTTTATTTGTATGACATGGCCTGAAAGCATCTGGCGTTGGCTTGATGCAAATACATTATTTACATTATTTAGTCTGCCTCTGCTCCTTCTCGGTAGCCCCGCCGTACCAAGCACTACATTACTCAGTGACACATCATTTGCATGATGTGAGTTATTAAAACATAAGAAACTAAAGTCCTGGCTATTGAAAATGCCATTCCTATGTAGACTATCACTGGGAAAAGCTTTGCCTCCACGGAAAAATAGTTCGATACAGGTATAGTAAGAGCCACTGGCCATGACTGTCCTGTGGAAAGTAGGGTGTGCCAACCTGACAGCAGCCGGTTAACAACACTGTCACTTTCATGGTCTGTTAGCTCAGTAAGATGACAAAACAAAATTAATGTCATTTTGTGTTGAAATAGCAGTCATTAGAAGGTGGCTATCCAGATGCTTTAGGCTCCTATTTTAATTACTTAAGATTAGCTCCCTAATTAAAACCATTAACTAGGTGGATTGTAGCATATTAAACCCTGGAATACTGTTCAGCAATAAGAAGAAGCATGTTGCTGATGTGCACATTATGGATGAATTTCACAGGCATACCACACAGAGGAAGGTAAGCAGAGCCATCATGGAGTATGAACCCATTCACACAAACCAGGAACAAGCAAAGCTCACCTAGAGGGGGCAGAAATCAGACCAGCAAGGCTTAGAGGAGGAGTGTCCAGAGTTTTGACATTGGGATATGACACCGCCATCTACAAACACGTGGGCTGCATTCATAGCTCTCCTGAAAGCATGTGGCCCACCTTAGAGGGAGACATTGAGACTTGAGTAGACAATGTTAAAAGAGAACTTTCTGGAATGATATACCGTTCTACATTTTAGTCAGCTTTCAGGTTACATTTATTTGTCAGGACACTTCAACAATACACATGAGATCTGAGCACCACCATTGTTACTTGTGCTGCCGAACAGTCTGCTTTCATAAGGAGAAAGCATGAGCACATTAAATGCCTTACTGAAGTCTAAAATCAAAGAGTTTGCTGTTTCCAAAGTAACCTATGATTTCTGGAACTTTACAGTCTATCTGTGTTCTTTCACTGTATGTGCATCAACCCCCTTAGCTGTACATCTTGCACTTTGGGAAGTGGAGTTGAGAAATAAACACGTAACTATTTTTCAATTTATATTAGTTATTTAATAAGTTTTTGTTGAACATCTATATGTGTACCAGGCAGTGCTCTTGGCACTGGGGTTCAGCAATGATCACAACATTCACCTCTTGCCTCTTGGAGTTCCACTTGTATGAAGAAGAAACAGATAATGAAAATGTGTGCAAATGGAGAAAATGAAATATCTGGCCATATTTTACGCATTTCTGAGAAAGGGTGTGTGAATCACATGTAATTGTAGGTCAAATTATACAGTATTTAGTTCTGTTATAATCTCAGAGATCAACTCTCTTCCACTTTTGCTTTCAATGTGCAATGAAAACAGCTTCATCACATGAGAACATGAAGCCATATTTCACCAGTGTACACTTATGTACATTTGATTTTCTTCCACACTCTTTAATCAGAAGGCAATGTGATGGTGATCAGATCATTAGACCCATGGACTGTGTGTTTAAAGAAAGCAGGACACTTAAAGAGCCACCATACCTCTCATTTTCAGTGGCCCTGTGGCTTCTTTCTCAGGGCTTGGATGTTTAGGGTGTATATTAGTCAATGACTGAGGACGTTTTAAAGTTTGAAATGACACATGAAAAGGACACTACATAGCCATCCTTCATCACGTCAAGCATATTACAAGGGGTAAGCTTTCACACTCTGAAAGCCTTTCTGGCCGAGCGAGGCCTGCCCTGCAAGGAAGGTCGTTGTTCAGAAGCCTGGTGGCTGTGACTGAGCAGGTGGTCCGAGAGGAACAGAGTGTCGGGGGGCCCGTACTCGCCCCACTATATGATGAGTCTGAGTGCACAGTGATTCGAGCAGGGGCTCAGAACGCGAGTGCTGAGCACAGAGGACATGCCAGAACGGGTTGGGAATTAGAAGCAAAGTAAATATTCGACTAATGCACAAAGTATAAAGTGTAGCCATGTCTAGACACCACGTTGTATCTGAATAATTTTTATGCCAATAAATGGCATCAGGACTTCAAAAACAAAACAAGAATAAAAGCCTTTCTAGCACTTAGTACATTGGAGTGGTTTCAGCCATGCAGCTGTCTACAGTGTTTCATCAGTTTTTAAGCACCTGCTACCACACAATAGTATTTATTGTTGCTTTTCTTTCTTTCTTCTTCCTTCCTTCCTTCCTTCTTTCTTTCTTTTTTGTATTGTTGCTTTTGATTTCTTAGCATCTATATTGGTCCTCATCAAAAAAGGAACAGAAAGAGATTCTACCTGTTGACCGTCAGCTCTGCATTCGTTGCTGGGACAAACATCCAACCAAGCACAGCTTCTGGGAGAAATGCTGTTCTCAGGTTTACAGATCCAGGGGAACACCATGAATGGCAGAGGAAGCTGGCTCCCTTTCATAGATCCGAGCAGAGAGACACCACCGACAGCCAGCACCACCAGCAAGTGTGAACAAACAGCCAGAGCTCAAACTGCTCTGAACATACCTGGTGGAGCTGGACTCCAAGATCTGCCCCCACATCTCCTACGGGAGACTCAAGATTCAAGCCCACATCCATGGGACCATACAGCCACTGAGTTTTGGCTATGTGTGACATTAATTAAAAGCTAAAATTGTAGTACTCTCAATTGTAATCTCAGATCTTATCAAACCCCAATTTCTCAAAAACCAGAAAAACCATACAAGGTAAAACATGACTAAAATCATTTCCAGTAATTTTCATTTCTTACAATGGGTTATTACCATCTTGAGAAATAATAGTGTGTATGTTAGTAAGAGCTTTGTGCAGTTCAGGGAAGACAGCAGGTAACAAGCTGGCTTCATCTTTGCCTTCTTAGAAACAAAGGCTCCTGCCAGGAGGCAGCATGGCCTCCCCACGGCTGGCTTACTGTGAGAGTGATTACAGCCAAGGACATCCTGGCTCATCTTCTAGCGTCCCCACTGATCCACACAACTCGCGCACACACAAGAGAAACCTTTGCTGCGCTGTCAGCTGAGCTCAGATACGATCAAAGTCTCCATTTCTGTTCATTTTCCCAGGGAGATGGTGACAGTTGTGATGGTAGCTTGAGAAACCATGAATCAGGAATGCAAAGGAATTCAGGCAATTAGATTGCTATGGGCACCTGGGCTGTGAGTCACCTGAAGAGAACAGAAACGAGTCAAAGAGATCGTTTCTATACATAGTGATATTAATAAGAAAAGCGTTGGCCCTGTAATTTATACAGTCAGGTTAAGTTGGGTGTTCTTTTTTATCAGAGCTTCAGTACACTTAGGACGACTAACACAACTCAGTCACTTGCATTTCTTAAAGACAGAGTCTGAGGCTGATAGAGACTCAGAAATACTTGTAGGACATACTTTGCCCACATCATAAAGTGGTTTACAAAAACCTCTTTATTCCCCACATCACTCAGATACAAGGTTAATTAAGATCCCCTGGGCTAGCTCAATGGTAGAGCATTTCCTAGCATGTGTGAAGCCTTACACTCAGTCTTCAGCATGGCAAAGAAAACGTAATTCTCTTTACAGTAGATTCCATGGCTCTTAAGCTGGAGGGTCGTTAAACGGCGGGGCATCAGAATTTGAATCTTAGCTTCCATTAAGTAGTGTGATCCTGGATACCTTGTGCTCGCTAACAGTTTCTTGAGTTGGATAGACATACTTCATAATGCTACTGTGAGATTAAAGCAAGATGAGGTACCTATATATGCCTGGTTCATGAGATACTGAAGTAACCGGTTTCATTTTTCCCTTCTGTCTAATAGTTCATATCACATAATGCCTTGCATAATTATCTAGGTATATCCTATCTTGGCCCCTCATTAGATTATAACTTCTGTAATGATGGAGATGACGGCTTATTCATTTTTGTGTCCCCAAAACACCCACATATTGCCTTAGAGCAGACACTTGGAAACAATGTTATTTTTTTGTAACTCAACATACACTCAGCAATTTTTAAAAAAATTATTTACTTATTGTTAATAATTAGAAACACTGTATGAATAAGTCTTGTATTGGTACCCCTATTTCCCACCTCCCTCCCCCAACCCACTGAGGGCCCTCCTCAGTGTGATTATACTCAGCAATTTAATGAAAAAAATCCATAATCAAAATGCCTAGCAGAGGGTTGGTGAGATTGCTCAGTGGTTAGAGGCACTTGCTCACAAAGCCCTGCCAGCCCAGTTCCATTCCCCAGCACCCACGTAATGCCAGATGCACAAAGTGGCACATATGTCTGGTGTTCATTTGCAGTGGCTGGAGGCTCTAGGGCACCCATTCTCTTGACCTCACTCTTTAATTCCTCTCTTCTCCAATAGGTTGGATGCATTTATTTTTTAAAGTGTCTCTGGAGCTTTCATGTAAATGGCCAGCCTTTTACTTCAGAGAGGCAGTCTGTCTTCCCGGGATTACCAGGGCTGTTTTCCTGATCTAGCCCAGGCTTTGCGCCCATCCAGAATTCCTTTGTGACAAGCATGTTTCCATGTTCCCAAGGAGTGAGCAGCACCTATGTGTAGCATATGCTATCTAGGAATAGGTCACATATACGCATTCATCAGGGGTCCCCTAGGGTGCAACAGACCAGAAACAGGATTGTACAGCTGAAGAGTCATGGGAAAAGGGAATTGAAAGAAAATATATAAGTAAATGAATAAATAAATAGGAATTTCACAGTAATCTGTTTAGATGACGCTTTTGTAGACCTCAATGAACTCCTTAGAAAGTTAGAAAGACGCGCCTGGTGTGGTGGTGTACGCCTTTAGTCCCAGCATTCGGGAGGCAGGGGCAGAAGGATCGCCATGAATTCGAGGCCAGCCTGGGACTTCATAGTGAATTCCAGGACAGCCTGGGCTAGAGAGAGATCCTACCTTAAAAATCCAGCACAGGACCCCACACTGAAAAGTTTTCATTTTTAGAGAGGACAATTAATGATGAATTGTCTGCTTAGAAGCAAACCTATGATGGAAAGAAAAAAATAGTATGTCCCCAAGCAAACTACTAGGGACATAGTTCTGAAGTGACATCTTCTTAAGAAGAGTCCCAGGAAGGTCCTTCAGGTGTATTACAAAATGCCTTGTTATCAGAGGAAATAACAGCTCCCTGTGTGTGACGACCCTGAGCCTTCCAGTGGTCCAATATGTGCAGGTGGAAGGCGCTGATGGTAAGTAATTAACTTGACTGAGTGAGCTTTGGCTAATGTGTATGCTTGTGTCTTCATTTCCTTTTCTTAAATATTTTATTTATTTGAAGAGAGAATGAAATAGAGAGAGAAACCGTGTGTGGTGGAGGGGCTCTAACCACTGCAAAGGAACTCCAGATGCATCTGGCTTTGCGTGGGGAATGGAACTGGGGCTTTGCAGGCAAGCACCTTAACCACTGAGAAATCTCTCCAGCCCTATGTGTATTTATTTTCACAAAGGATATTCTAAAAAATAAATTTAATAAAAATAATTTAAAATAAAAAAAGTTTATAGAATCAGAATATAAAGAAAGTATTTTTGGACACTTGTACAATGCATTTGCTTTAAACTGAGCAAAAAGAGTCAAAAAGCCGGGCGTGGTGGCGCACGCCTTTAATCCCAGCACTCAGGAGGATCACCATGAATTCAAGGCCACCCTGAGACTACAGAGTGAATTCCAGGTCAGCCTGGGCTAGAGCGAGACCCTACCTCGAAAAACCAAAAAAAAAATAAAATAAAAATAAACCAAAAAAAGTCAAAAAGTTTTTTTAAATGGAAAAGTTTATAAAGTAAAAAAACTTACAAAAGCTAAAGTTAATTTATTATTAAAGAAAAAGTTGATAAATTTAATGTAGCATAAGTGTACATTGTTTACATCTACAGCAGTGCACAGTAAGGTCCTTCAGCTTCATCAATTTCACACTGGCTCACTTAAGGCAACTTCAGTCCATTTCATGGGAAGTGCCCTACACAAGGAAACCATGGTTATCTTTTATGTTGAACTTTCACTGTGCCTTTTCTATTGGTAGATCCGTTTAGATACAGACCTGCTCACCCTTGTGTTGTAATTCCCTATGATATTCAGGAAACTAATCCACTGTCTAGGTTTGCAGGAGCTAATGGCTGTGTGATATAAGCCTGGGAAGATAGTAAGCTCCACCATCCTGTCTTGTGTAAGCACACTCTGGTGTTGGCACAAGAATGTAATCACTTACTGTACTATTCTCCAAGCATACCTCTGTTGTTGAGCAATCTCTCTCTCTCTCTTTCTCTCTCTCCTCTCCCACTATCCTAGGATCCCTAAATGTGTTTCAAGCTCTGATCTAAGAACATTTATTATTTCAAGTTTTCCAGAGTTAATATAAGTACCATGAAAATGCTTCAAAGAAGTCAAAATAAAATGAAAAAATCACAAGGCCCATTCCTTGTTCATTTTTCCTTAAGAAAAGTATTAACCAAACAAATTAATGGACTTGATTATTTATGACATAAGTGTGACTTTTTTTTTCCCTTTCCTTTTCTCTTTGGTACTTTGATCTTGGAGGACCTCACTGGGCTAGTAAAGGATTCAGTGAAATAAGTCTACACAATTTCTTTAAAAAATATTTTATTTATTTGAGAGAGAAAGAGAGAGAAAGAGAGAGAGAAGAGACAGAGAGAATGGGCATGCTAAGACCTCCAGCCACTGCAAATTAACTCCAGACACATGGGCCATCTTGTGCATCTGGCTTTATGTGGGTGCTGGTGAATTGAACTCAGGCCAAATGCCTTAACCCCTAAGCCATCTCTCAAGCCCAGTCTGCACAATTTCTAACAATACAAACTACATAACAGAGGCCCAACTTTTGGTGGCTTGTGTTACCACTCAAGGCACTCTTAAATCTGGGCCTTCCTTTTAATAATAGGAGAGAAGGGAGAGCTCCTAATCCCCTTCTCCCTGAGTTCAAAACATTCCAGAGATCCTTGCTTTGAAATACTGTGAGATTCTAATCATGGCCAAATACATCAAGTTCATTACCTTTAAACAAGCAAAAATATTTAACTTTGTGTGTGTGTGTGTGTGTGTGTGTGTGTGTGTGTGTGTGTGTGTGTGTGGAGACCAGAGGTTGACTCTGATGTCTTCCTCAATTGCTCTCCACTGTATTTCCTGAGCCAAAGTCTCTCACTTGAACTCAAAGCTCACTGGTAGATCTAGTCAGCTTGCCCCAGGGAGTCCCTGTTTCTGCCTCTCAAGCACTGGGGTTACTGATGGCCCACCGGGCCCACCTGGCATTTATGTAGGTTCTGGGTATCCAAACTGGGGGCCTGGCAATTATGTGGCAAGCATTTTGATCCATGAGCCAACTGCCCAGTTCCTGAAGACTAACTTGGAAGGAAAACAAGAGGAAGTGATGAAAAGGCATTCAAGAGGCTTCTGGGAACCGGTAGTGTTCGAGCTCTGAGAATTGTCTGAATGGTTTGACCTCATGCTCATGAAACTACATTGATGTTTTATGTACTTTTCTGTGTGGTTTTATAGGCAATTTTCTGTGTGGAGGTCATATTTCATAATGTAAAAGGTTGAAACTAAGATGTATGTCCAAAAAAAAAAAGAAAGAAAAAGGAATCATTTCTCAGATTTTCAGTGTTTAATGCTTCTCGTGGTGCTTTAGAGCTGGTGACACAACTGAATGAAGCGGGAATTCGATTTGACATAGTCACTAAAACTCTTTTGTGAGGTCACATCCTGTTCTTAACAGATTTGGGGGAACTAAGATGTCCCTAATTCAGTGTTTTTCCTTCTCAAACTATCTTGTTTACCATCATGTTAATATTATGCAAACCAATGGAATTTTAAATGCTTTTGAGAAATTATGAAAGATTTAAAACATAGATACAAGCATAGATAATATATCTTGTCTGATTTTCTTTAATATATGTGTATATATTATGTGTAGGACCCTTCGTATATATCTCCCAGTTCACATTCTTCATCTTCTCTCCCCCAAATCCAATTTTTATGAATTTTAAAAATAACTTCTCACACACATATGTCTCCATAAATAATACAAAGTATTTAGAGCTGGGCTCAGTAGGTAGAGGCACTTACTTACAAAATCTGCAAGTCCAATTATGGAAGAGGTGGTGAGGAAAAAGATGCATAATCCAAAGGATGGGAGAAATGTTTTGGAATGCTGTCTTCCAGACAAAAAGTGGCCATTTCATTCATGACCTCACGGTAGCTGATGCAGCCGACATAAGGCCTGCAAAATATTAGGGAAAAAATGACATCAAAGTACAAGAGGGACTCATTGGGAGGAACCTGGAGTTCCATGGGGAGGAGATACAGGAAGGGAGACAGAGGAGGGTGGTGGGAGGGGATTATTATCAGGATACTTTTCACACATGTATGAATGTTTAAAAAAAAAACCTGCTGTTTTGGCATCAATTCCTGTTGCAGTCAGCTTTCTAGTTGCTGTGCAGAAAGAACCCAAGCAAAAGTGGCTTGTGGAGGAATGGATTTATTTGGCTTATGGACTCGAGGGGAGACTCCATCTTGGCAGGGAAAACGATGGCATGAGCAGAGGGCTGGACATCACCTCTGCCACAGCACTGCAAACAGCGGCAGGAAGGTGTGCCAAACTCTGGCAAGGGGAAGCTGGCTTATAACCCCATAAGCCCGCCCCCGACAACACAGCTTCATCGAGGTTGTAAAACCCAAACTGCCATCAGCTGAGGATTGATCAATCAGAACATATTCATTTGTGAGGGACACCTGCATCAAACCATGACAATTCCCAAACACCTACCAAAAGCTAAATTCAAAATGTGGCACGTGCATCTGGTGTATGTTTGTATCAGCAAGAGACTCTGAAAACACACATACACGCACACACACACATAAGTAGTAACTTTAAAAATACCCAATATTCTCTTCTAGGTGTAAAGCTTCACTTGTTTATCACATTATAATATCCTACTGAAACGTTTTTTGTTTTGGTTTATTTCAGCTCAAAATTGTATGTTTAATCTTACCAGGATAATACATGTAGCTGCTTGATATAGACAGTCTTCCTTGCCTAGATGTATTCTATCTTTTAATTTATTCACTTTCCCACAAAAATTACGTTGTATTGAATATTTTGCTACTCAAATGACATTGCTGGAGACATCTTTATAGAGCAAGGGTTAGCTAATTATAACTCATGAGCCTGCGGGTTTGTTTTTTTTTTAAAGTCCACAAGTGAAGGGTAATTGTTACATTTTAAAGTCATTAATAAAAGAATACTTACATCTAGTGACGATGAAAATGGTATGAAATTCAAATATCAATGTCTACAAATAACAATTGGAATGTAATGGCCACTCATTTTTCTGTTATCTTAATTATAGAGCTGAGGAGTTGGGATAAAGATCATGTCATTCATAAAGTCTAAGATTTACAGGCTACTTACTGAAAATGTCTGTGACCTTTATTATAGAAACCTCTCCATATATGACAGTTTCTCATTTCTCTAGGATATATTTTCAGAACTGAAATTACCAAGTCATTGTGAAGTTGAAGTCCAGGTAATGATCCCAGTTTATTATGGGAGTCTTCCTATGGATTCATTCATTCATTCTCAATGTTATCATACTCAAGATGGCCAGTTTGATTGATTGGTGTGAAACTGTATCTCATTACAATTTTTTGTCTGTATTTCCACAATTACTAAGGAAGAATCATGTTTTTCTATGTTTATTAGAAATTGCTGTGCAGTTCCCTATTTTTCTTTTTCTGTTGTTTAATTTACTTTACTTTTATTAATACACCTACTTAGTTTTAGTCAACCCTCTCCCTCCCCCTACTCGGTCCCCTACTCTGTTTTCACCCCTCCATCCCCAGCATCGCCCCTTGGATTTCTTGTCTTAAGATCTGCTTTCCAGTTTCCAGGCGTCTACACACACTCCCACAATAACACACACATTTAAAGGTTCTAAGCTAGGGCCGCTTATGAGAAAGAGAACATGCAGAGTTTGTCTTTCTGTATCTGAATTACTTTATTTAATATGCTATTTTCTAGTTTCATCTATTTTCTAGAAAATTTCCTAATTTCATTCTTTCTTGTGGCTGAGTACAATTCCACAGCAGACCACATTTTCATCGTACAGTCATCAGTTAAGGCTGACCCCATTTCCTAGCTATTGTGAAGACTGCAGCCATGGACACACTAGTTATGTTAGTTTACACTCCCACCAACAGTGAACAAGGATTCCTTCCCCCCACACCTCCCTTTTTCTGTTTTGTATTTATTATTATTTATTTTCAAGAATTTATTCTAGAGACTAATTCTTTCCAGGTTAGATAAGTTACTAATATCTTCTCATTATCTTTTTAAAATTTTTATTTTTTATTTACTTGCAAGCAGAGAAAGAGAGAGAGCTAGCAAGCTAGCGAGAGAGAGAGAAAGAGAGAGAGAGAGAGAGAGAGAGAGAGAGAGAGAGAGAGAGAGAGAGAGAGAGAGAGAGCATACTAGGGCCTCTTGCCGCAGCAAATGAACTCCATCCAGATGCATGCTCCACTTTGTGCATCTGGCTTTACGTGGGTACTAGGAATTGAACCCAGGTTGTTAGGCTTTGCAGGCAAGTGCCTTAACCGCTGAGGCATCTCTCCAGCCCCTCATTATCTTTTCAAGTCTTTTAACCTTGTTT